>PVIH01016849.1:0-44065 GCA_004025045.1 Sigmodon hispidus
GGAGTTGCAGAGAAGAAAAATGACCAGATGTGGTGGGAGGGGGAAGAGACCTTGAATAAGGATATACAGGGATGGAAAAAAAAAATTCAGAGGGAAAGCTGAACACAAAGAAAATATATGTGTAGCAATCTTATTTGTATTTCCACCCTTGATAAGCCATGCTTATGATTCTTATCCTCTGTATAGTTATTGTTAACTCATCTGCATTTTAAATTTTTTTTTACTGTTTTTTTTTGATAAATACAAAATAAAGAAGGGAAAACAAAACAAAACAAAACAAAACAAAACAAAACAAAACAAAAAGAGGTGGTTTTTCAAAGATATCCAAGAAGTGTGTTTCCTCCAGGCCATGGGCTGATTCCATAAATGTACTTCATGCAGTTGGTGTTTCTTGGTGTTTGGAATTTGTCTGAAGCGAATGCTGCAGGAGGCTTAATTTTTATCGAAAACTGTGATTCTCTGGAAAAATGTGTATGCAGTGCACCAAACCAGTGTTTAACTTACGTTGCTCAAAATAAGCTGGCTTCAGTGGTACATGTCTCTAACCCCACTGCTGGGGGAGGTAGGGTCTTGGAGCTTACTGGCTAGCCAGTCTACCTAAATCAGTGAGCTCCAGGTTCAGTAAAAAATCTTGTCTCAAAAAAAAAAAAAAAAGAAAAGAAAAGAAAAGAAAGAAAGAAAAGGAAAGGGGAACAGTGGTAATGGAAGATACCTAACTCCACATCTGGTCTCCACACAAGAGTGCACACATGTACCTAACCACATTTATGTATGTGCACACAAGCATGAACACATTACACACACACACACAAGGGGTGGTGGAAGAGGGAGATTCTCTCTGAGGCTGGTGTTATACAGAAGCCCTGGTTTGATCACCAGCACCACAAAGAGAAACAAAAATTGTGTCCTCAGAGGACGGAAAGGTCTAAGAAGACATTCCCAGTGATCTGCCATTGAAACAAAGACAGCCCATGATGTTAGAGAGAAAAGAGAATAATATGAACAAAAGCCACTGAGCTGCCCACCTCAGGCCACTGGCTATTTCATTGGTGGATGGTCCAATCCTTCAAAATGAATCTGTCTTTACAAAACACTCCAAGTAAAGTGGTGTCAACCAAGCCCTCCTGATAGGAAGCCATGTACCCAGCATTTTCTCTTTCTGCTCTTTGGTGATAGAGAAGGCCCAGGGCTTTTGCTGGTACACTAGTGGCATGGTCAGGCTCTCCCATTAAAACATGTGAAGGCTGTGAAAGCCTTATCATAGGATTCCAGGCTTTATTGTTGGTGGCACACTAGTGTCAGCAGAGCCTCTGATCCTGAGAGGCCAAAGCATTTGAGACTCAGTTTGTCAGGTTCATTTTCTTCTTAAATGCTTCAGACTACCCAACTGTCATGGTTCCAGCCTAACAGAATTAAAGCTTATCAATCAAACCCCACATTGCTATCACATCCAACTTCAGTCATGACTTTTCACCCAGCAAAACATGCTATGAGACAACTGGTGGTGCTGGGTGGGTGGTGAAGCCTGGCCAGCACAGCATTGGGGTAAGCTCTGATGTTGACTTGTGCTGGGCCCATGACCTTGAAGATCCCAGACCTGTATCTTTAAAGGTGTTCCTGACCCTTGGAATACCAAGGTTTAGAAGATAACCAAGTTAGGACCATCTGTGCTTATATTAGAGAATAGTAACACTTGACACAAACCTAGAATTAGCTGTGAAGAGGGACTCTCGGTGGAGGTATTGGCTCCATTACATTGGCCTATAGACAATAGGGTGGGGCATTTTCTCGATTAATGTGGAAGGGCCCAGCCCACTGTGGGCAGTCTCATCCCTGGTCAGGGGTCTTAGGTTGTACAGAAAGCAGGTTTAGGAAGCTAATGAGCAGTGTTACTCCAGGGCCTCTGCTTCAGTGCCCACCCTGACACACAGTAAGCCAAACAGACACTTTCCTCCCCAAGGTGCTTTTGGCCAGTGTTTTCTCACAGCAATGGAAAGCCCAACTAAGAGTGCTGGTATTCTATCAGCAAGTACAACCTTAAGTAGTTATCTTTGTGCATTCCTATGTCTCAAATGATGAGAGATGTTGTAACCAGAATAAATTCCAGGTAATCAGAATTGGCATCTCTACCCATAGGGGAAATTGTGGGGTCTGGTCTAAAATTTGATATTTAGTTCTTTCTTGAACTGAAAAGACTGCTTCAGTGTTTTTTATTTATTTATTTTTAATTGAAAAGCTTCTTTAAAAAACAAATAAGTGAGTCCAAGTCCTGTCTCTTTCTCTTGAAATCTGTTTTGAGGTCCTACAGATAGATCCATGCCCCTGGGAATAAATACTCCAGCTTCTCACAGTGTTTTAACAAAGGGATACAAGTTCAAGGACATGAACTCGGGACACTAGACATTCTCATGACCTGGTGAGAAAGATAGCATGTCTCAAGTTTCCAGGCTGGGTTTTCTTTCCCCAAAGACAAATCATTAGGGAAGCCTGCTAGATTATCAGATGGCGACCACAGTTGGCACCATCATCTTTTGGCCTTTTATCCCCCATTTGTCAATTCAAGATCCAGAAGCTTCTCTCTGTGTGATGTTATACTGCCCTGAAAGTAGGTAAATGAAAGAGACTGCAGAATTCAGTCACATCCCACACTGCAGAGGTGGCTAAGTAAGTCTGCACACCCATTTCCTAAATTAGTTACCTCAACCATTTCCTAAAACTAAATGTTGTTCCTGGACAGGTGGTCTAGGATAAGAACATTAAAAGCTTCTAGAAAAGACTGTACACAGACCCTGGAACCAGCATGGTATGTAATCCTGATGGCAAAACACACCTATAATCCTGATGATAGCACACAACTGTGATCCTGATGCTCACTGCACATACCTGTGATCTTGATGATGGTTGCACACACCTGTGATCCTGATGATGGTAATCCTGATGGTCAAACACATCTATAATCTTCATACTCAAGTGACCAGGACAGGAGGATTACCAAATTCAAAACTCATCCTGTTGAAGGCTGAGAAAAGAGAGTGTCTCATCAAATACTCTGCAATATCAAGTGGAAAACACCGTAGCATACAGGCTCTCCACCTCAACTTTTCTTTGGTGACCTTTTTAAAATTATCACTATGATTTCTTAAAATACTAATTTCAGTTCTCACTACAGAGATTCTGATTATTGGTCTGAGTGTGGTCTGGACATCAGAATTTCAACTTGCCAAGTAGTTCAAATGTGTAAACTGAATTGCAGAACTGGGAACAGATGCTTAGGACAGACATTGCATCTTAGACTGTGGCCTGAATCCACTTAAATATCTGCTGCCTCAGGAACAAATCCCAGAAGTTTCTGTGGCCACAGCAATGCTGGGAGTTTGTTAGTAACAGGAACAGCCAGGCTACAGTTCTATAAGGATTGGGAGAAGCCTGACACCACTGTTCATGGTGATAACTGTAGGAGCCAAAAGGTGGATAGTCTTATACACTGGCTTGGAAATGTTTTGTGTACTTACATCTCAACTCTCCTACTAGATTCTCAGTTTTTTCAGAGTGAGATGCTGGCACCCGTAAATATCTGTCATCTCTACTCCAGGCAGGGGGTTTAGTTACTCCTCCTCATTCTCTCCCAGGCTGCACAGCACAGGCAGGGCTTAGCAAATGGTCACTGGGCACAAACATTTCCGAGAAGGTGATAGTTTCAGTTATTTTCATACCAGAAACTATTTTCTCCCATCTAAAACCAAGAACATGCTTTTGTGCAGTGCAATTGAGGCTACCAGGAAAGCTTGCTGAGTCTGCAGGCCTCTGGACCAGGTTCAACTTCAAGTACTCTTTCTGTGCTCTAGGTACCCACGCTTCTGCTGAACATTCAATCTGCCTCATCAGAGGCGACATTGGAACATTCACTGAGTCCTAAGGGCTGTGATTTTGAGGTTGATACTAAATCCTTCCCCAGTCAGCAGAAAAGCTGCCAAAACTATGTTTGCCAAGTGGCCATGAACATACTTCTCAGAACCTTGGTAATTTCACTGAGTCTGATTGAAAAATTATATTTGTGGTTGGGCAGTGCAAGAACAAAAGAATTATACTTAATATTGATTTGCATATTGGCAGAGAGATTTTTCACTGTTTGAAAAAGGCATTCTTCCAACCTTGAACACCACCAAAGCCAAGCAGATCTGGTTGCAAGGTCTTCAGAGCTATGGTTACACAGAGGGAATACAAGTGGAGAACTGAGATTTGCTGAGAATGTGTTGGAGTTTTTAAGTCATTTTGTAAACATTAGCCCACTTAGTCCTTGTCACGCTCTCTCTATTTTACACATGAAGATATTTTCCAAAACACAAGCACGAACCTGCATTCTATGTGACTTGAAAAGTAGAAAGCTGGGGCTGGAGAGATGGCTCAGCAGTTAAGAGCACCGTCTGCTCTTCCAGAGGACCTGGGTTTGATTCCCAGCACCCACATGGCAGCTCACAACTGTCTGTAGTTCCAGTTCCAGACAAACACCAAGGCAAATAAATAAATAAATAATAAGTAAATAAAGTTTAAAAAAAAAAAAGAAAAGAAAAGTAGAAAGCTAAGTCCACAGCATGGCCTCCATCCATGCTTCCTTCCTCTCTGATGCGGCAGCAGTACGGTGAGCCTTGTTCCCTTTTACCAATGACATTTATACATCTTTGTCCTTCCGGAGCGCCTGTCTCCCACCTCCCTGTGAGTCCTGGAGAAGCCTCACCTACGTAGTTCTCAGACTTCTTCTGTTCTCTATAACATCTACCAGGGTCTAAGAGGGAGACGGAACCCATCACACCAGCCACTTGAACAGAAGAGATGGAGATAATATGATGATAGCATATTAAATATGTGTTTAGTTGTTTAATAATGATTTCAACAGTCTTAAATAATTTGATAAATTTTAAATCATTTGAAAAGGTGTTAACTAGGTAATAGAAAAAAAGAAAAGAAAACTCCAAGCTGGGATTGACAAACTGTGGACCAAATCCGGTTCGAGGCCTGTTTTTGTTGGACCGATGAGCTAGAAATGTTTTAATATGTTTTTTCTTTTTAACCTTTGTAAAGGTTGTCAGATAAAATAGCAACAATGACAGCATGTGGCCCACAGAGTGAGGTATTTACTATCTGCCCCTTCAGATGAAAAACTAGGTGACCTTGCCTTAAAGTTTCATGAGGTGGCAAGTGTATGAAGCAGCTGCCATTTCTAGTGAGTAAGAATTGGAATTAATAAAAGATAGAGAGCTAGAGAAGAGGCCTGGACTGCGGAAGTGGGGCACAGCTGCCTGAAACAGGCGTCTCTGAGGCAGGGGAGGCTAGAACTAGCTTTACAAGAAGTGAGAAAATGGTGCACTCTCCCAAAATGCTTCCTCAGAAGGTATCTATCTGCAGGTGGCAGGTGAAGAATCCTGCCCAAGTCTGGTTGCAGAAACCACCCAGAAAATAGAAAGGAACAAGCCACGCCCCTGCCTCCCTCTTCCCCTGCTGTTCCATCCCGCCAGAGCTAAACAGCAAGGCCATTTGAAAGCAAACGTTTGCTTTGCAGAGAAGTAGGTTTGTAACAAAGAGGAGGTGATCTAATAACTAGCAGAAGGTTTCCTGGAATCCCGTGATGTCACCAGAGCCCTCCGTCATGTCTTTATTGTATTATGTACTGTTTCTCCACTTGGTTAGCTATAGTTAATGAAAATACTGGTAAGAACTACATCCCAGGGCAGCCTGGCACAGTTTTCAACAGTGTTCACCAAAAGCCAATGAAGACTGATACGTTAGTCTCAATTTCCAGGTGATGAAATTAATACCAAGATAAGGAAAATCGTTTACTCAGTGGAGTACTGGGGTAGGAGACAGACACTCTTCATCCAGGGTCTGTCTTCTCACGGTGACACTATTCTGCCTTCAGCTTTTACTTTTCCTTGTGAGTCTTACCCAGTGTCTCTTTCAATCTCCCATTAGACGGAGGGTGGGAACTGGGCTCTTTCTGCTGGCCACTGGGGCCCCTTGGCCTGCCAAAAGGTCTGCCGAACAGGATGCTTCTCAATAATTGTCTGTTGGGTGACTGAATAAATGAAAGAGAAATCTGCCATAGAAAAGCTAAGGCAGCAGTTACTAATCAGAGCAGAGATTCACACTCCAGTCTGTCTGACCTCAACACCATACTCTGCCCAGTCATGAGACTGCAAAGTAGAACTTTGCTGATGTGAAAATGAGATTCCTCATGATGTGCGTGAGACTTATAAGTCACTGTTTTCTGCATTTTGAACAAATGATGTATTTTGTCTGGCCTTACAGAAAATGTGGTCAGCTATACTTCCCATTTGGTGGTCGTACTGCATAATAATAATAAAAAAAAATCGTTACACTTCATTGTCCACCTCATTGTTCCATCTCCAAAACAACACTCCTATACTACTACTAGTATGTTATGAGGACTTTGGCTGGGAAAGGGGATTCTTGAGCTTTCTATTTCTTTCAATGAGTATACTAAAGAAACATTTAAAATCCTGAAGAGAGTTAATATTCCTTCTAGCAAATTTGGACATAGCTAAATGGTACTCCCTCCCCATAGGACAATGTGTTTGTTCCTTCCTACGTACTCTTTGGTCTCATCACTCTGGAATGTAAGCCAGACATTTACTGAGCTACATGTGCCTTGTGCAACACAGTTTCTCTCAGAGGAAAGCTACCATCCCACAGCAGTGCCATGGGGTACTCCAAGATCTGCTCCTCAGAGTAATTCCGATTTTTGTCCTCTTCCACTGATAATAGAGTAGAAGTTCAGAAGCATCAGGAGGCTATATAGGAAGGCATAAATACAGTAAATATAAGCACATTCATTCCTAAAACCTCAAGCCGTTAATAAAATCTATTTAGTCGATGAACCAAGCTAACTTTTCTACCCCAATTGATTTCCATGTCAGTGGAATTGATCTTGGGTAGTTTTCTGTAATCGGATGTCTCTGGTGTTCTGAAAATTAGCAGCATTAACAGTTTGGTTAAATCAGAGAGGAGAGAATAGAGGTGGTCTCAGAGGTGTTTATGAAGTAAACATTGTTCAGCTGATATAGTGGCACACACTTAATCCCAGTCGGAGAACCTAAGCAAGAGAATCCTAAATTTGAGGAAGGTATGGGATTCCTAGTGAGTTCTGGTCATGCTGGGTTATATATTGAAGTCCTAGCTCATGCATTTCCTGTTGTGTTCATGGAACCTCTGAGCTCTTAATAAAATTCAGTTGATGTTCTTTTTTGTTGTTGTTGTTCTGTTTGGTTTTATTTTTGAGAGATGGTCTTTCTACATAGCCTAAACTGGTCTTGAACTCATGTGAGATCAGACACACACCACCAGATGCCACACTAGAGTTTATTCAAGGGAGTTGCCAGGTGGGTACAAGGGAAAGAAGTGGAGAGAAAAGAGATCAGCTTTCACACAGTGTCTTGTTTTAGGAGAATGGGTGAGCATGGATTTATGTAGCCAGGCCTAGGGGTGTTCCCTCTGTACCTGGCATGTTCTGCAGGCACCATGTTGGGTTTACCACATGGCTGCTATGTGCCAGGAATTCTTATCTCACCCAGCGCCATGTTGGGCTATTGGACTAGCACGTTTACCACACAGCTGCTACGTGCCAGGAATCCTTACATCATCCTGTCTTAGTCTCTCAAATACTGAGACTGCAGGTAGGTACCACTATGTCTGGAAAAGGCCCCACCCTTAACTGAATCAGAATCTCTCAGGTCTCTAAAAAGACCTGTGTTGCAACAAGCAGGAATTTTCATCTCTCAACAACACTGACTATGTGCCAAACAGCCTTTTATTTTACATATTCTATAACTTTGAAGATGTCCTCCAGTATGATAGTTTGGCCCTTGACTTTTCTACAATGATAACTGCATTTATATATCTGCTATGGCAGGGAAGTATGTTCTGTATTTGCTAATGACTCCCATTGTGGTATAGTCTAAAGCCAGAACTGCTGAGTTTTAGCCATATCTTAGTTACAAACTTGTGCATGACCATTAGTCGACTTGATGTTCTCTGCTTTCTCAAGTCTTTCCTTCATTAAGTTATAGTCTGGAGAAGAGTAACAAACAATAAGTGCCTGGAACAGGTTCTTTATCACACATCCTTCTGCAAGTCCTACAGCTAGCTCCCCTATCATCCTCTGCCATGCACACATCATTAATCAGTCAGTTACAGCATACATGCCTTATTGAGTTTGGATAATTCAATTTAATACGCAACACAGGCATCCACCAACAATTTCTTGAAGCTGGTTCCCAATTGAAATGTTAGCATCTCTCGACTACATTCTCCAAAAAGTTCCTATAAATTTTAAAAATATAAAGCCCTTGAAAATGAAAAAAGGGAAATTTCATTTTTCATTTCAAATATTCATTGTCGTTTTTATGTAAAAGTTCATGTAAAGAGCCAGGTGGGATGCTGCACAACTGTAGTCCTGGTAATTTAGAGGCTGAGGCAGGAGAGTCATGTGTTTTGAGATCAAACTAGGTGGTGAATACATAAAACTAATGTACCCAACGAATGCTTTTATAATCTGCTTTAATTCAAGTCTCATGTTGAGCTCCCCATCACGTTCATTTTTCTAATCTAGGTTATGATTATGACCTGAGTGCTACTTGTCTAGAACATCTTCTCGGCCTGTGCAATCAAACTATGCTCAGAAGGTAGAGCCAGCTTTAATCTTGAGTTTTAGTACAGATGGGATTCAGACACAATCCTATGCATAAAAACAAGCTTAAGGCTAGGACGTTGTTAGAAAAGAAGAGAAATATAGAGACAGGAAGTAGAGAAGAGGAAGGACAGGGAAGGAGGGGGAGGGGCCTACATTTACAAACACTTCAGGACTCAGGCAAGGTGGCACATTGGAATCCCAGCACTTGTGGGCTGTGGTGGTTGAGCTATTCAGAGAGACCTGGTTGCAATAAACAAATACATAAATACATATAAATATTAAAGATAAAAGTACCTTCAGAAAAAATTTAAATAATTTTTTTCAAAGTGATAAAGTCAGTCCTGGACTGTTCATCACTCCAGGCCAAGTGTCAGGAGTTCAGAATTCTACGTTTTTGTTTAAGAATTCTGAGAATCCTACTTAGCTTAGTTAACTAAGATAAAGGGCACTGAGGAGTTTCTTTTGTTATTTTTTTTCTAAAACAGTGCAATCAACCTTCATTGTTCTTAAGTGCCACAAATTCTATGCCAATAAAAACAATATTTTCTTTCTATTGACTTTAGACCTGGGGAAAAAATTGCTGAAAGTGTTGTTTTTCTCCTTTTATTAACCTCATAGGATAGTGTATTAAGATAGAAAATGAAAATACCAAATAGGCCAAGAATTTTTCCCAAAGCCATCAGAGAAAAATTTGGAGATGGTAAGAATATTATGCCCAAAGTCGCGACCCCGGAGAGACCACCGGAGACAAGGAGGTAGCGGAATGCAAAAGCAAGGTTTATTAAGTAGAGACAAGCTAGCTCGTGAACCACTCCAGATGTCTCATACACCGGAATCATGCAGGAGGGTTCATTAGGGCGGGGGAGAGGGAGGTCCTTTTATAGCCCGAGGCTGTGAATTGGGTTCAGATGAGGATAATGGTACAGTCCTTAGCTAATTGGCTCGTGCTAGGGGCTTTATTATTATTATTTCTTCCTGTCATGTTTGGGCTAGTTTTGTGCAGGGTCCCATAGCTCATCCTTGGGGTACCGTCAAGCTGTCCTGATTCTGTGCCCCAGAATGTCTCCTATAAAGAGGGGAAGCCACCATCAACCCTGGAACGTGCAGCTGGCCCAGGAATATTGGTTGTGTATTTTGACTAGAGCATTTGGTGTTGGTGGTCAGATAGTAGGGCCAGGGTGCTATGGATTCTGTAGTTGGAACTTAGGTCATGCTGCCCCTCTGTGAACAGCAGTTTCTAGCTATGATCTCTGAGAAGTGGGTGAGAGACTCTTTCTCAGGGCTCTGTCTGCTTTAGTTCTGCATAGTTCTCTAAAATGGAAGACTCCTTTTAGTCCTGGACCCCACCTGGATCATCCAGGTATCCAGCTCATTCTCTCCTAGAACTGGGCAAGCCCCTGCCAGGAATGTGGAACTGAACTCTATTTTATCTCTATGGCTACTAGAATACAAAATGGCATTTCTTGAGCTAAGTTTACTCTCTTCAAAGAATAAGTGGTTTGATTGTTTGATTTGTTTTTAATTTCTGATCTAGACTCAACACAGAAACATCATGGTCAGGGCACTTCCCTGAGAAGCCTGAAAGGACTCTCTAATATCAACTGACCCCTGGATCCCAACCCAGCACTTGTTTGGGAAGAAGCTGTCTCTCCAGGAGCTTTGACAGAGCTGTATATTTTAGCCAATCACAAGCATGAGAAAACTCACACTGTGATGGGAAAATGCCCTGAGACAAGGGTCAGGTGACGCCAGCCTGGTAAAACTACAAGAGCTAGGGCAGTAGAGGACAGGGCTTGACAGATTTACCAAAGTACTAAAATTTTAAAACTTCTGATCAGAAAAAAGAAAATGTATTATATTAATGTAAACTAGTAACTGAAACTATCTCTCCAGGAGTGACTGGAGATCTCTCCTTAAAGAAGTCATTTCAACTCAAAGATCTGAGCTCAGATCTAGCTGTACCCACCCTTGCTTGAAGCTCATAAACTCTCTTTCTTTTAGATAAGATCCTAAGCAATTAGGTTTCTAGTATCACATGCAGAACATATGAGAAAATAGCAAATCTCCACATAATGGCTAGCCACAATGGCTGATACGTTTTTGATAAGAGAAGGGATGGAAGCCTTAAAAACCAAGCTGGAAAGAAACCTAAAATCATATCTTAGACCACTTTATGAGAGCAAAATGCATCAGAGCTCTTCACTGGCATGAAAGGATGTTTGGCAATTATGGTTTGAACAATGACTGTACTTACCGATAAGGCTGATCATATCTATTCCCTCTGCTTAAGGTCAGTAATATGAGCCACTCACTTCACTTTGATAAAGCATTTACTGAATGCCTAGTAAATGCCAGGTACTGTGCTCAGGGCTACTGATTTAAGGGAACATAAAACAGATATTTGAAATTCAGAACAGGAAACAGATCATGAAGTGTTCTGTTTTTCAATTTCATCCAAAAATATCAAAATTTAGCACTCTGATTGTTATATAAGTATATCAGAAAATTTCTTTCTGTGAAGAAATTATTCCCTGGGTAAATAAATTGTTGCTATGCATCCTTTTTGTTCTCATAGCTGGATGAACATTAATTAGCTAATCAGACTCACGCCCACAAGATGAATTTGCTGCCCCTAATTAATGTATGATGTTTGGTCCATACCCTTTCTTCTCTCTACTTTCAAAAAGGATCACAGTGAAAAAAAAGCAAGTTCAATTTTTGCAGCCAGAAAGAATCTGCAGCTAATCAATGCCATATGTTTGTCCCTTGGTATAATAACTCAGTATGCAGCTTCAGCATTAGTCCATAAACTTTTGTAGTAATAGAAATGGTCATTTCTATTAGTAAGATTATAAGTTGTTTGACAAAGGCATGCATTTAGCCAGGTCAGTAAAAAGTCCAACTTCAATGGTGGTCTGTATTGGGGGGTAGGGGGACTAGTGTGTCTGTATGTATGTCTGTATATAAACATCTTCACAAGAACACAGGAATCTGTGGAGGTTAGAAGAGGGAGTTGGATCCTCTGGAGCTGGATACTGGAGTGATTGTAAATTGCCTGATGGGGGTGCTGGGAACTATATTCAGGTCTTCTAAAAGAATTGTATGTGCTCTTAAGCACTGAGCCATCTCTACAATTCTTGATGTTTCTTCATTGCTGTCTTTATAGGAGCTTGGCATGAACATTCTTTACATGTATGACCTCATTTAACCTTTGTACTAACTCTATAGGATCTTGTTATATAGCTGTTACCACAATTGTTTGAATCAGGAAACTGGAGCTTTATGATATATATTAGATAGTCCGTGGTGCTATATCCTTTAAGTAGATCTGAACTCAAGCCCTGTGTTGCAGCTGTTTCCCTAGACTGAAACATTCCCTCAAGGAGAGATGTCGAAGGTTCATGAAACTCAGAATACTAACAAGGCCCTTTTCAGAAGTGACGTAAATAATGAGCTGCTGTGGGGAATGAGATTTCTCGATGCAGCTGTGTGAAAGTTGTACAAGGGACTCCAGTAATGCAGCTGTCATGAGTGTGGTGGTTCTGGTGATGTGTTTTTCCAAGTCACGTGTGTTCCTGTAACACCAGTAAACCCACTGGTTCACCAGGCTGGACTAAGACAGCCAAGGTGAATAAAAAAATAGAGTCCCCAGGAAAACTCACCTGTGTCCTATTCTCTAGGCTGGTGGCATTTGTTTCAACTGTACCCATTCATAGGCTTCTATTACAGTTTAATATCAAAGCTCAGAATGATTTTTTTACATTTTTGAATTCTTTATTTTGCCGTTGTTCTTCGGAGTGTAACTTTTAGGTGAGGTTACACATCTGGGCTACAGTTTAGCATCCAGAAAAAGGAATTGTGTATGTGAGAAAGCCAATGTATGTTTTTCTTTACCCTTTGGTTATTTTTTCTTTCCTGATCACATAACTTGTGGTTAAATTATTTTCCTTAGACTTTCATACTAAAATAATTTGCCTTTGGATGGTGGCCAAGCACAGGGCATTTGCAGTGTTCTAACAGACTGCTTCTCCGAGCAGCCAAAATGAAAGAATGTTCATGTCTTACAATGGATATTTGTAAGTCTGATGTTTGGGCAGTCAGGACTAGAACATGGGGTCTCCTTAACATCTTTCATGCTCTTACTACACCTACTCTTAGGGAATGGTCCAATAACTACATAGAAAAATGAAAGCAATGACCTCAAATCCCACATCAGTTTCCACTTCCAGATTCAATTAATGGATTCTTTATGTTGAATCTAGAATTTTAATGAGGCTTTTTAATTTTCCACTTTTTATATAACCCTGCATTTCTATTTTATAAAATTCTTAGTTACCAAAAAGAAACTGAAAGCTAGAAAGAAGCTTTCTCAGTCTAAATCGATGAGTATTTATTTGTCCCAGTTACAATGTTAATTGTATCTACATCATTACCAGCATGATGTAAATTATTCTCTCCATATAGAATAGGTGAACTGAAGCTCAAAGAAACAGTTGTTCAAGGCTAGTCAACTGTAGCAAATGCCAGCTTCAGGACCCAAAGCCAAACCAGGCTGCACTGTTCTTGCTCTTCATCTTTTAAATTTTTTAAAGAATTTAGATTTACAGAGAACTTGTTCAGATAGCAGAGTACCTCACATGGTGCCTTCAGTGTGTAATGTTTCCCTGGTACATTGGTCCAAGCTAAGAAAGGGATGTTGCCCTATTGTTGTTAACTAAATCCAGACTGGTTTTTATTAAATACACAATATATCACCACATGTTCCCCCTTTGTGATAGAAATAAAAAATGTTATAACTTACATAAGATAAACTATACACAGTAAGTATAATTATATACAATATATACAAGCAATAATTACATGAGTAATGTACTGTACAGTCCATTAGCAATTGACAAATTCAAAGAAAATATTCCATTATTTATCCCATTTTGGTGAGTTCAAAGAATTGTACTTAATTCACTTTCTATCTAACTTACATTACTAAATGAAAACTATCTCTTGATGTCTCTCAAATTTATACACTTTAACCTCTAAGTGAATTTCTTTTCTAAAATTGTCACTTAGAAAACTATAACTATCTCATCTTCAACTCCCTCAGAGACCCAAGAAGGAAATAATATTAACTAAATAAACAGGATATGCAAGCAAGCAACTTCCAAAAACTGTGAAAAATGAAACAGCTGCCTGCCTGGACAGTAACCCAAGGTTCATCTGCACTGTTGAAACATTTATCTTCGGCCTACAGGCCTAACATATCTGACAGACTGCTCTGTGAAGGAAAATATTCTTAAAGACCTTACTACCTTGTCCTGGCAAGGTGCAGCAGTTCTATTTTGTGTCTCCTGCTTGTCCATTTTGGACATCACGCTGTCAGCAGGGGAGGCAAGAGCACATTCTTGCCCAGTGACTAACTTTTTTCCACAAAGAATGTCAGCTCCATATGGAGTTTCTTTGATGTCCATAATCTTCTCTGAGGTATATTGGTGCTGCCAGGAACAAACGTCTCACTGTCATAAAAATAATAAGAACCTATGTTGTTAAAATATCTTAAATGCCATATTCTGTAGAACTTTGAAGTGTTTGAAGAAGACCTGTCCATCTAAACTATATCTCTGTTTAACCTTGAAAACATGCCTAATATGACTATAAGTTTGATTGTAATGTCTAATTACTAACTTGCATTTCTTTATATCCTAATTAATTGGTAATAATAATTTTTAAGGACTAGCAATTTATATTTCATTTTTAGATGAACTGTATAGGTACAATACCTTAAACAAGCATAGAGATATATGGACAGTAACAAAATTAATTCCAACTTTTTATCAATATACACAATGTGTATAGGATATACAAAAAAATCTAATCTACTTAAAATATTTAAAACTAGTAATTGCTTTTTAAAAGATTCAATAATCTACCCTTATGTCCTATCATATCGGTATCTCTCCTTTTTTTTAAACAAGAACCTTAAATCTAATCACCCTTGTTCAGCTTTTTTCTTAACCATAACCAATAATAATTTGTAACCAATTACCCTAAACAATGGCAATTATCTATAACCCATTAAAAGATCAAAAGCCACCCACCCCACCTCTTGGAAATGTGGGTGCCATGTTCTTAAATTACTTTCTGCTGTCTGGGGGTAGCAGCATCTTTAGGGGATGCTGAAAAGAGAAGTTTTGTGAATTGTCAAGTCCTGAAATTAGTCGCTATATCATTTGTTGTCCAGTCTCTACATAACAGGAAAGTGCAAGGCTTGTCTCAAGTCCTGGCTAGAGTAGTCTGTGAAACTGGTTCATCTCAGCTAGCCACCTCGAAATTGTCCTGAGTAGTTTGCAGTCCAAATCCTATCTTTGGTTGGTGTTTGTCAGCCTACTGCATTGTCATAGTCCTTGTGAATTATTATTTTGGGGCCCTATTTTCCTTTTGGATACTTCAAAGGTCGCAATTAGGCATTGTCATGGTTCACTGCAGAAAACTGATAAGAGACTCAAATCTATAACAATCTACAGGAAGCTAGATAAAGCTTTTTTTCAACTATCAGTGCTCTAATGAACATCAATATTATGACAAACAATTTAAAATATATATAATCTTATAATTTTGATATAAACATTTATACAGCATAGGATTAGTAACAGTAGAATAGCCTCTTATTTTTCTGTCCCATATCAGATGGCTCTTCTGATATGATACAGAGATTTTGCATTTTCCTTTAACAAGTATGCCTGGGTTTAGAGGAAAGAGCCACACTCCAACTTCAAAGCCAATGTTTTTTATAATTTAACTGAGACTTCAACTTTTCTTAGAAATAAAGAGATATAGATATTAAGCAGTGTAGAATATATTGGCCAATATTCCTTTACTTATAATTCTTTTCTGGATAGTCTTCTCTTCTGCTTTAGACGTCCAGATGTTCAAGGTCTTCTGTCTTCTTGAAGGTGGATATTTCTAGTTTCCTATAAAGACAAGAACAAAACCCTGCCCAACCCTTAAATTTTTCTTAGAGCTTATAAAATTGTCACATGGGTAGATGAGCCATTATTTCTCTTTATCAAGAAGTTTCTCCAGTTCAAAGTGAGTCTTTATTCATTTTGATGGTATCCATAGCTTTTTTTCACCTGTGGAAACAAAAGCAGCTTTCCACTATTTTTCTGTTCCAGAACTCCCTGCAGGAGACCTCAACATGTTTCACTGTGATGTTTGTGATGGTGTCTTCAGTATTTTCTTAATTTTAAAACATTAAGTCCATTGCTCAGACATCCTATAGGGTGTCCCCTGTGTTTGCCTCATTTTATACTCCTCATAATTACACTGAGCTATTTTGGGAACATGGTCTCACTGTGTAGCTCAGGCTGGCCTAGAAGTTAATTCAGCCTCAGTTTACCAAGTGCTAGAATTGCAGGCATGCATTGCATACCTGACTGGGGACTCTTGTTCTAGCCATTTTCTGTGTTGTCCCAGTCACTTTCAGACACATTTATATCATAACTTTCTATTTGTCATTGTATTTTAGATTCTATCAATGTATGATATATAACCTTGGCATGGCTTTTTAAAAAATGTTTAAGATACTAATTTAATTGAAAACCCTAAGATGACTCAAATATTTCTGTAATGATAATAGCAGATTGAGAATTGGTGTCAGCACTAAATTCTTAATGAAATAATGTTTTCAACAAAACGAAGTTCTAGTATTTTCATGTTGAAAATTGTTCTAAGACAAATAAGCCTAAGAATCACAAAAGGCTTTTGAGGGGGAAAATGAACTGTTATTTATGATAATAAAACATTTAAAACTCACATAAATGCCTAACAACAAGGGATGCAGTTAAGTAAATTATAGAACATTTAAAACATAATGTATTATGAGCATCTTAAAAGACACTTACAAAAGTGGGTCATAATATGGATACTATTTAGTTGGGGGAAAAGATATAATAGTGCATTCCTCTTAGTCAAGACTAACAACACAGCCACTGTCCCAAAGTGACTAGAGGAAAACACAAGAAATGTCAACAATGGCTGTCCTGGGGTAGCCAGATCTACCATTCTACTCTGTTTTAATTTTTTGTACATTCCATGCTGTTAAGATATTTCTGAGTTTGTATTGTAAGAAAAGAAGAAGAAGGGAGGGAGGGAGGGAGGGAGGGAGGAAGGCCAAAAAACCCTCAAAGTATTTGCTCTTAAGCCACTACAAGAACATTTTGTGACCAAATCGGTGATTTTATAAAAGATTGAGGAGAGTAAGACCCATGGGTTAGGCCCAATTTTAACACCAAGCTACAGCACCACCAAGATCAAGATGCCAACATTTCTTGAGTAGGGAGAGTGCTCTCAAAGGGAGAAAAGGGCTGTTCCATGGAATTCACATACCATCAGATTCCCATACTGCCTGGCAAAGGCAAGGACACACCCAGAGCTGGACTCGTCCTAGCTGGGCGATTTTGAATGGGTCATTTCACCTCCAAGCCTCTATGTCTGCACCAATCTAGAGAGAGAAGTTAGCGACTGTTCCTGCCCAGAGTTGAAACCCTAAGACAGTGACCATTCCCAAGAAGCAGAAAACCAAGATACTTAGGTCCATGGTAAGAGTACCAACCCTGGGAGACCTATCTCCCTCACAGATGATGCCTTTCCTTCAGGGTGTCTTTGTTAGCTACTCATCCTACTGACAGCCTACATAGAAAGAAAATGGGTCTCCAGTCTGTTTATATGACGTGAAGAGCTTCCTGGACTCCTAGCAAAAGCATAATCCAACCCTGAGTGTTAATCCCACACTCAGTTCAAAAGAGGGCAACCTGTATTGGAATCCCCACTCTACAATTTATTAGCAAAATCACTGAGACATCTTATTTAAACTTTCTCTACCCCAGTTCCTCTCTTAGAGGTAAGAGATAAAAAATGTGGGATTTTATTTTAAGGTTCCAAGTATAGGGTTAGGCATCCAGTGAATACTTAGTATATGGTACATAGACGAAGGCCAATATTGCCTCTGCATTTCAGATGAGAAAACTGTCAAGAGAAATCTTGAGTGAGTTTTCTGAGATCCAACCTGTAGAGCCATGGGGTAAGCTAACAATCCAGGCTTTTGCTGCAATTTCATCTTCCAGGTATCCCTGGTCTCTGATGGGGCAAAGCATACTAATGTCCTATATTCTTTTTAAAAATTATTTTTATTATTTTCTCTCAATGCAGTATTATCCAGACACTCATCTCTTTTATGTTTTCTCCAGATCTATATTAAAGGTTATTTGACACACGTGATGTGATGTGATGTGATGATAGCTATCAAACAAATTAGCTCATGCATCTTCTCACATGGTTACCCATCCCGGTCTTACCATGATAAGAGCATTAGGATCTATCTACCCTCATTCAAAGTGTCAGGTATCCAATGCTTCCTAACTTCTGTCTCTTTACTATGTGTCAGGCAGAGAGCTTCTTGGTCTTGTAACTAACTTGTGCCTTCCTAACAATGTCTCTCTGGTCTCCAACTCTGGAATCTACAATGTGCCTTGTAGTTTCTGTGACTAACTTTTAACATTCCTCTCATATGCGAGATCATCTAGTATTTGTGTATATTCTTGTATCTGGTATTGTTCACTCAAAATAATGTCCTCCTGGTTCACCCACATTGTCATAAATCACAGGATTCCCTTTAACTAAATATTATTTACACATATACAAATATATATGCATACTATGTGTGTGTGTGTGTGTGTTTGTCCATGTCCACAACCATCACTTTGTTTCAGCTATGGTTTTTACTGTTCTCTTGAGTGGTCAGCTGGAAAATGAAAGACTCTATTGCCCCCAGAGACTCTGGTGAAGAACAGCCCAAGCTCTAAGTTAGACCATCACAAACTTTCTGATCCTAACTACAGGTGCTTAGTCAACCAGTGAAAAAGTTCTACAGCATAGCAGTATGTTTTCCAACCACAGTGTGTTCTGGGAAGAAGAGGCAGTAGTGTGGGGAGGAGATTGGGGACAATATCAAAAACTATTTGAGGGATCATCTTAGTTTGATACAGAAGCTGAAGTTTGGGGCTGTCCCAACTCAGTGCCAAAGCTGCGTAAAAACTGGCATTTCTGGAAAACAGTCGGCTGGGTTCTCACCAGCAAAGCGTGTATCACTTGTACCACCTGCTTCCCATCAGCCAATTTCTGTCTCAGTTCTGAGTTGCAATAAGTTCTCATCCTTTTCTCAAATCTCTGTTGTTATTCACATTTGCAAGCGCAGATCCTCCCTGGCAACCAATCTGCCTGTGAATAGCAGACAGTGGCTCCAACACACCCACAGTCTGAAAGAGAAGCACAGGCCACCAGCTGAGTCATTTACTCAGTCACCAGGAGCAGAAAGGGCAGCATCTCCCAGTTTCCCAGCAATTGCTACAGAGGAAAGGCAAGGTAGAGTGTTGTCCAGGACAGGAGCCCATCCCCGGGTTCTTGGGGTGGAAAATGGACGTTCTATTCTCACTCTGAGCCTCTCTTCATCTTCCCATTCTGTGCATAGCTTCATTCATGTGCTGTTAGTAATGATTTCACATTTGCTCAAGTCCCACATTGTCCTCCTCATGAGTAGATTCAGAACAAGTAAATCCTTTCTCCATGAGAAAACTGGAAAATGTTTCTTTCTACTGGGCCCTCAGGGTGTTTAGTTTCTACTTACAGGTCACTTTCTTAATCATAAAATAGTTTAGACACAGAAAAAGTAAAAATCTGATTACTAAACTTAGGAGAAAACTCAGTTGGTAAAGTTCTTGCCTTGCATGCCCCAGGATATAAATTTGATCCCCATAACCCACAGGGGGTGGGGAGGGGTGGGGGGTGGGGGAGTGGGGAGCCAGGCATGAAGGTTCATGCTTGTAATCTCAGCCCAGAGTAAGTAAAGTCACGTGTCACTTCAACTTCCAAACCAGTTAGCATAACCTACTTGTGAAGATGCAAGCCAATAAAAGACACCATCTCAAAAGCAAAAATAAATAAAAAACAAAATTGTAAGAGTAACATATATGAGTAAAAATATGGCTGGAGGCACCTGAGGAAGAACATGCCAGACTATCCTGTGACTGCACAGTGTGACCACACACTTGTGCACATGTACACACAAATCATGGGGCTTAAAAAGTGGAATATTATCGTTGCATCTGTCTCCCCACTACTCACCTCTCTGATCACATGTCCCTCCTTTTTATGTGTCTTGAGTCCCATGTATGTTTGTATGCTTTTACTACATATGTAGATAATCTTAAATTTCTTTGGTCATGTTTAAGCATTTTAAAATATGTCAAATGTAGCTATTTTTTAAACATCCTCATTTCTAGAGTAGGCTGAAAAGATTGATATGAAGGCAGAATAAATCAATACATATGAACATTAGAACAATAGCTAGCATAATGGGTATGAAGTAGCATTATCATTATTTTGCTTATTGTGTTTTCAAACTCATTCTTGTTATACATTTAGTTTTATTCAACTTATTTTAATCTCCTTATTTTAAACCCAAATGTACTTCTCCATGATTGCATGGACGGCCTTTTATGTTGTTCCTAAATTTTGCTATTGCAAACTACTTTATAATCAATATTTTTTTCAAATGTTTTCTTGTGCATGGAAAAGTCTTTCTGGTTTATTATAGTGAAGAATGGACAATATATATTCTTCAATATATATCAGCTCACTTCTGTTATATTAGTGGGTGTATATAGGTATGTGCATTTGTGTGCACAAATTTTTATTATTTCTAACTTATTTTTAAGCTCCTTAGGAAAAAAACCTAGTAGAATTCAGGCATCCAGTAATTAGTTTAACACATGTTCATTCTGCTCTAGTATAGAAAGCATGTAGGTCAAGGTGACAAAATTCAGATATTAAATAACAGTGGCTGTCTGATAGTGTATATATGCTCTTGAAGACACAGATTGCACAGTCAGAACTGTGGTCCTTTATGGGGTTAGGGGCTGATTTTCATTCATGTTGGATTAAGCATTCAGTGTATACTTTCATTCCAACAAATGCTAACTGCCCCACTTGCTAGTTGGGTTCACTGCTAATCTCAGTGAGTTCAATTTTATCTAATGAGAAACATTTTTTATTGTGTTTAATAATAGAAACCAAATTCAGATTCTTCAGTCACCCCTTGCTAATGTATGATCTTGTACAAAGGACTTCGCTTGGCAAGACACCTGCCTCCTGGTCTGTAAAGTAGCGCTATTTTAGCATCTACCCAAGAGAAGTTTCATGAGGAAATGCAAGGGTTTACCCAGACAGGTACTAGGTGTTCCGTGACTGGTACTCCTATGATGGCAGTGGTAATGATGTCAACCTCAAGGCAGGATGTGTGCCTTTCAGGAGTCAACACATCTAAGAAGTCATGATAGATTTTTTTTTTTACTTCCTTCCACTGAACCACAAATCATCAGTTATAATCAAATTATCTAATTTGCAATCTCATATAACAGGCTATAGCCTCTTTTGCAAGATATATACTCACTGTATGTTTCATCTTAGCCTTACTATATAGAAAATAAGAAAACTTTTATGGTGTTTAAATTTTCAAAGTTCTTTTTTAGTACATTATTTATCATTCTTTCAATTCATTCTAAAAATTTTACCCATGTATGAAATGTAGTTATATTTTTTAAGCAAAATTTTCCATGATAAAGAAAAAGAACTGATAACTCCCAGTGTTCTTTTATTGTTATTATTATTATTACTATAACAATGCAGTGTTCCAAGATCATTTCCACATATGTGTATAATGTTCCTTGAGCATGCCCATCCTCTACACTCTTGCTCCCTAGCCTATTCACATTCATTCATTTCCATTCTGCTCTTCATGATTAGAGTAAGAGCCAAGCCCCAGAGCTCCATAGGCAGCTGCATGCTCCCACCCCTAGAGGGAGCTACATTGTGCTTGAGCCCATTGCTCTGACTTTCAGGAAAAATTGTCCAGTCCCTACCTGTGGACATCACTAGAGCAAAGGAATCCTCCCACAAAACTCCCATGATCCTTTGCCAAATTCCATTCATACGCAGCCCAGACTGCTTGAATCCCATGAAAAATTATTTTTTCTAGAACTGAATTTTATTATAGAGTGGTCTTCAGCTCTCCACAGTGGCCCCTCCTAAGAATTTCTCCTAAATTAAGCAAGTGGTACATAGATGCACAGAGAGACACAGGCTTTGTCTCTGGGATTCTGCTGCAGCTCAGTTTGAGCTAATTGTGGAATTTCCGGAACCTTCCTTATCTGTTTGACAAACATCCTCTTGGTTCTTTGGTTCTTTAATTTCATACTGTAAACTTATATTTAAGAAATATACTGCTTATTCTTATGCTGGACTCAATTCTGTCAGAATGTGCTTACATCCCCCAGATTATTATGTACTGCCAAGCAGTTGAAAAACAACCGATAAGCCCTTGAGATTCGTGGGAAAAGTCTGTGCATTTTCCTTGCAAGTACAAGAAGTGCAGTGTTCCAAGGCCATTTCCACTCAAGTGTACAACATCTCTTGAGAGCATACCCATCCCCGACAGTCCTCTTTCCCAGCCATCTAGAGAATGATTCCAGAGCTCCAGTCTCTTTCTGAAGCACAGACAACAGATGAGAGATTTACCACGGGCTCGTTGAGAGTCAGTCGGGCACCATTCTCAAAGGCAGACTGAGGACACATTGAGCTTATTGAAAGATCAACTTGGGCTCAATAATAAAAGAAAATCTTTGTTAAAAAATCACTGACTTCAGTGGTGTAGCCATTGGTACATTGTTCATATTCCAGCATATAATCCCATACCCATGCTCCTTAACTAGACTCAGTACATTATATGCCAAAAGATACCAATGTGCAAGGGAACTTACTAGAGCTAGGGTTTCGGAAGCAGTGGAGAGATTAGAGGAGGTAATGGAATGAGTGTTTGCAAGATACATTATTACGTGCATGAAATCATGAAAGAACAAATAAAGTAATTCTTTAAAAGCCCACTGACTTCTGTATTTTTAGACACACCCACCTGGAAACCGGAAACATGCTGTCAAGAACAGCACAGAAGAAAGCAAATGTCTCCTAAAGGCTAATTTCCTGATTCACTTCTCTATAAAGCTATTGATTTGGCTCTTTGTGGATATTTTTCCCCCTCTAGAAAAACAAAAGACCTATGTCTCAACTCATTGGTTTGTAAACAGAACTGTGAAATCGGAAGGAAATGATTGATGGTGCATAGTGGGAGAGGAAGAGGTGGTGAGGTTAGAGAAGGCTCCCAAGAATTAGAGATGGTCAGAGGGCAGTAAAGGCGTGAGAACACACAAGAGCTTGGTTCATTGACTGCATGATGTGTGTCCTGGAAAGACTTAAGGCCATCAGGGTAATGGTAGAAATAGAGGTTAATAAGGAAGGGTGATTTCCAAACTATTCAACGCCAAACCTGGCATGGCTCTGAACCTATTGAAATGAAGGCCAGCCAGTTCAGATCCCTGTGAAATGCTAGGCAACTAACTGCCTGCCAGTAAGCCTGAGAAGTAACTCTGGCCAGATTATCCTAAATGAGGAGAAGTACAATCACATTTGCAATTGAGATCATCCTTAGGGGAGGCTGGGTTGCTAAATGTTTTAATGGCTGTGAATGTGTGAAACTGATAGAATTTACTTAGCAAGTCATTTCAAAATGAAATGCTGATTGGTGTCCCAAACCTAGCCATGGTAAGTAGGCTGAAAAGCAGTCCTGGTGGCAGCAGCAGCGGCAGCAGCCATAGTTAGTGTGTAAATTCTACTTGGTCTTATAATAAAAACCCAGAGCCAGATATTGGGGAAAAGCTGGAAGATGAGAGAGACAGCCACAGCCACTTCTCACCCAGCCAGCTCCTCACAAATCCTCAGACTGACTGCCTCTGGGTCCTCAGCTGAAAGGGCAGGGGGTCAAAGGTGAAGGGCCGAACTCCCGCCTCCTCCAGCCTTATGTTTCTTTCTCTCCCCTGCCATATCTTATTCTATTTCAACTTTCCTAGTGCTGAGATTAAAGGTGTGTGTGTTTCCCAAGTACTAGGAGCAAAGGCATGGGATTCCAAGTGCTGGGATTAAAGATGTGTATCTCCACTCCCTGACCTTCTTGGGTAAATCTGTGGCTGACTCTGTTCTCTGATCTTCAAGCAAACTTTAGTAGATATATAATATGTCACCACACATAGTAAAGCCCACAGTAGGCCAAAACAAAAATCCAGCCTTTGGTTTACAAGAAACAAAGCTCTATATTCTTTTCTGTTCATTGGTGCTGGAGTGACTCTCAGGCAAAGCCTGGCTTGTCATTCATTGGCTGCTGATTTTATTTCCCACTAACAGCAAGTCACCTACTTATGCTTCCTTATCCTGGTGACATATGGACTAAAAATAAAGTAGGGCTGGTTAAGACAGGAAGGTAAACATCAGTTAATTTAAAGAAAGATTTTTTCAGATAAAGAAAGATTTTTTTCAGACAAATGAATGACCTCTATGTCAAGTGATCCTCAAACAGAGACACCATGTCACCATGCTAAAATTCCTCTACTCTTTTTGCTGTAAAGTTATCAGCATTGGGCACTAAGGATCACTTCCCAGTGCACAGTGAAGTGTTTTCCATTAGATCCAAAAGAGGACTGAGCTGGAAGCAGAATGTGGGACCACCAGTCAGTTGATTGTCTGGAACACTGGGTGGCAAACTCCTGGAGCATAATGAGATACCTTTGTAGAAGAATGTGGCAACACCCATATAGTACAGAGAGGACTCAGGGCAGGCCACAGGAGATCCTGTAGGGCTGGGCCAGTGTTCTGAGTGTCATTGGTATGTTTATCTGTAAGTGGCCAGAGATGACCTCATTCTTTTGTAATGAACTGACTCCACTTCAAAAAGGGTCTTCTAAACCAGGCCTTGAGATATTCCCCTAACTCCAAGGCACACAGCATGTCAAAGGCCTAGGTGTAAATGAAGTACTCGTAGCCACGAATGTGACTAGGGGCAAGTGACCTCTCAGTCTCAATGTCTGTGAAAGTAATCCTCTTTTAACTTATGGCTGCTGTCATGGTCCCATAGGCATTAGGGAGCAATGGGTTAATGAACTGGTAATTGCTGTGTAGGGGTCACATGACAGTGTTGTTATTCTCATTGGTTCACACAGCACTGGGTGGGAGAAGAAGCAGAGTCTTCTCTCTGCAACATGAACTGCTAGGGCCTGCCATTGGCGAATGGACTTCAAAAACTCTTAGAGTCAAGAGAGACTTTGACTAGGGGCTAGAAGGTAAAAGCTTGCTTGTGTAAGCACAAGGATCAGAATTCAGATCCCACAACCCACATAAAGGCTGGGTAGGGTGGGAGGCTGCCTGTAATCTCAGCATGCATCCCCAGACAGGGGATCTTTAAGGCAAACTGGCTAGCCAGACTTCAAAATAATGAGCCCTGGTCCAGCAAGAGACCCTATCTTATATAAGGGAGAGGGTAATCAAGGAAGACACTGGATGTCAATCTCTGGCCGAGGCAAGCACATATAATTCTCTGGAAACACACATGCACATACATAGGCATGCATGCATGTGCATGCACACATAAAGAGAAAAGAAAGAAAAGAGGAAGAAAGGAATGATAATAATTCAATAGGATTGAAAGACAGTCACTTGTCTGGGCAGCTGTGGGAGACCCATGGGTTGATGATGTTGGAAAAGGTAAAAATTAGTGAACAGAATATTGCTGAAAGAGAACTAATGTCAGAAACTGGAAGAAAAATAATTGTGATCTTTGGATTTCTGCTGTCTTGGTTTAAGCTCTAGCTCTTCCTCTGACTGTTTCTTATCCATTCCATCTGGAAAATGGGTATAATTTTTAAATAAATCTAATTTAAAGGATTGTTACAAAGACTCAATATATTTAAACGGAGCTGTAAGTAGAAATTATTGACGAAAAACAATCATTTTGGGGGGGGAAATTGAGTTCATTGTAATACAACAAAATGTAATACATCCTGAAAATACAGGTCGCTGGCTATCAGGGCTAGGAAGAAATTAACACTTTACAGACTTAATAATGTTGGGTGGCTGAGCCCTGGAGAGGCTGGCTAGGAATCACACAGTTATTTGGTGATAAAGTGAGACCCCAGCAAAAATCTTCAAAACCAGAAATAATTTCCTGTCCTTGCTTTAAAAGACTCCCCAGGGCCAATACATGGCCATGAACTCTTAGAGCAAAAACCTCATGACTTAGAAACTCTTTCAATCTCTAGGGTGGACCTGCATGTACAGATGCCCTGGATGATAGCGGGTGGTGCATACTGTAATCCAGGCTGGCCCATCGGGCATCAGGCCCTATCCACTAACAGATGGGTAGATAAACAGCCTAAATGTCCATCAACAGATAAAAGAATAGATAATTTACATCATGCCTATACAATAGACTATTGATATACCAAAGAAGAAATGACACATGATTACAAATGAATAAACCTAAACATATAATGCTGAATGAAAGAAGCCAGATAGAAGGCCATATATTATATAATACTTCGTGTGTATGTTTCCAGGGATGTATATGTGCATACATGGGGCCAGAGATTGACATCCAGTGTCTTCCTTGATTACCCTCTCTCTTATGTAAGATAGGGTCTCTTGCTGAACCAGGGCTCATTATTTTGAAGTCTGGCTAGCCAGCTTGCCTTAAAAATCCCCTGTCTGGGGATGCATTCTGAGATTAGAGGCAGCCTCCCACCCTACCCAGCCTTTATGTGGGTTGTGGGATCTGAATTCTGATTCTTGTGCTTACACAAACAAGTTTTTCCCCTTAGCCCCGTCCCAGGTCCCTCTTGTCTCTAAGAATTTTTGAAGTCCATTCTCCAGTGGCAGGCCCTAGCAGTTCATGTTGCAGGGAGAAGACTCTGCTTCTTCTCCCACCCAGTGCTGTGTGAACCAATGAGAATAACAACACTGTCATGTGACCCCTACACAGCAATTACCAGTTCATTAACCCATTGCTCTCTAATGCCTATGGGACCATGACAGCAGCCATAAGTTAAAAGAGGATTACTTTCACAGACACTGAGACTGAGAGGTCACTGGAAGAATACCTCATTATGGTAAGCAAATAGATAGTGGAGGAGAGAGACATAATGGTTGCTGCCCTGTGGAGAGAAGCAGATCTGAAGAGGTGAAGGCAGTGAGGATGAACTGATGTAGAAGGCCTGCTTGCCACCTGGGGTCATGCCTGCTTCTGTGGTCCTCTCACAGCTGGATCTGTGTTGACATTCATAGCTCTTATTATCACCAAAGGCCATGATGATTTCCTGGGGTTGGTGGCCACATTGGTACTTGAGGGCCATGCCACCACAGAAGCCATCCCAATCTGTGTGGCCTATACTGCCGATTGGGACCACGGAGACCTCGAGGCTTGAGCTACAGCCAAGGGTCATGTCTAGGTCTGTGTCACTACCACAGCCAGCATCTGTGTTGATATCCACGGCTTCAGTCACCATCAAAGGCCATGTGGATATCAGGGTCTGGACCCCACCTGGGACCACCTTGCACCCAGGATGATGCCAATATGAGTGGCCTCTGCTACCACCTGTGGGCCTGGTGTAGGCAGAGCTGTGCTGCTTGGCATATCTGGGTCTGTGGTACTTCCACAGCTGGTGTCTGTGTTGATGTCAGTTGCCTGTGCTACCACAGAGGTCCATGTGAACCATGTGTTAAAATATGAATGCCATTCTGAGCTGACCCCACCCTATCACTGGCCACCCATTGGAAAGCTGGCCCTACTCCTAATAGGAGAGCTCTCCCCATCAAATGTTTGAGAAAGCTGGCTCCACCCCTCACCTGAGGGGAGCGGGGTCCAGGGCTTTCAGTTGGCAATCCCCAACACACTACACAATGATCATTTGCAAGTAAAGCTCTTTGAACAAGAGAGTCTATTACGTGATACACCACAGCTCCAATGCCCCTAAGAGGAATAAAGAGACATTTATTAATAAATGTTTAATAATTATTAATTATTAATAAAGTGAGCAATGGGGAGGAGAGGAAGGTGGTGGAGAAAAAGGGTGGTTTTGTTTATTTGGGATTTTTTGTTGTTTTGTTTTGTTTTTTGTTTTTAATTAATAATTTAATGTTTTTATTTTTCACTTTTTTTTTTCATTTTTCTTTGGGGAGGACACTACAAGGATGAAGGACTGATATGATGGAACTGGGAAATGACCATGATTTGAAATTCCCCAAAGAATCAATATAAAAATTATGTTTAAAAAATAATTTTTTTAGGCGGGCAGCGGTGTCGCATACCTTTAATACCAGCACTCGGGAGGCAGAGGCAGGCAGATCGCTTTGAGTTTGAGGTCAATCTGAGCTACAGGACAGGCTCCAAAGCTACAGAGAAACCCTGTCTGGAAAATTAAAATAATAATAACAATGACAATAACAATAATTGTTATTATTGACAATTATTGTAATGAACTGCCTGTTTGTAATGAAGTGCCTGTTCATTACAGCAATTACAAACCTAGATGTTTGTCTATTACGAATATTTGCATCTATCATCCTCTAAACATTTCATACTTTTTTCTTTTTGGAATGTATGTCTGTAGTATATGTATATATGCATATTTGCATGTATGGGGGCACATGTATGTGTACACATGTAGTTAGAAGAACACATTGATTTAAGGTGTCTTCTTCCATTGCTCTCCATTTTATCAGCTGAGGCAGGAGCTCTCACTGAACTCAGATCTGAATGAGCCCAGTTCATCTAGCTGGGAATCCCTGTCTCTGCCTCTCAAATGCTGGTATTCCAGGTGGCTGACTCACCTACCCAGCTTTCCCATGGGTCTTAAGGAACCAAACTCTGACCTTCATGATTGTGTGACAAATTTTTGTCCACTAGGTCATCTTCTCAGCCTGAGATTATTGATACTTGCTGTGCCTCATTTTTCTGATCTGTCAAGTGGGAATAATAATATTTTCCCCACTGCTGAGTTTAAGTACTAGTTATGAATGGAAATGTAGCCACATTCGCAATCATGTAACTTTGTTTGCATTCATATCACATGTTAACATGTGCATTCTAGATAGGCTCTATCATTGAGCTAAATCCCCAGCTTTAGTGTATATAATTTATAAATTCCCTACTGTTGATCTCTTTTCTACTTTAGTTTTTCAACAAGATAATCTGCTGTAATCGCAGATAACACTGGTTTTATAGAGGAAATACCGTTGTTCTTGCTTTGTTCTTGGAAGCAATACCTGAGTAGCAAGGTATACTTTCCTGATCAAAGGCATTTCTCACATAGTCATTAAGTCCTCAGACTTAAAAAAAAAAAAATCATGCCATGTCTAAAGCTGTGTGTGTTCCAGAAGTATACACCACAGAACAAAGCTGACAATCGATCTATTCTCTAGGGTTTCCAAAGCCTTCCTCTCCTTGTTAACAGCAACACGTGGGGTTACCATAGCCTCTGCTTCCCATCCCAGTCTTCTGACTAGAAGTAGTCACATGACCCCAGTCAGGACACACAGAAGGCGGGGAAACACATGGAATTGTATGATGTATTTAGACAGCCATTGTGTCTTCCATACTGTTTCACGTTAGTCCACAGAATTCTAAAGCCAGAGGCTCACTTCTGGTTCTGCCTTGTCCTTGGAACTATGCTCCAGATTTGTTATTCCAGTTCCCCTGGGCCCCTGTGGTCACATTCTTGCCTTAGCTCTGAACTTCAGGTCTTGTGATGGGGGGGGGGCGATCCTCTGCGTGCCTGTTACCAAGACTCCCCTTATCTACACGGCACTTTCCGTAATCTGATAACAGACTCTGTGCTCTGAATGTACTGTAGATATAACCTGGCTTCTTGCCTTCTCTGGACTTGTTGTCTATACTTTTTTGACTGATTCCAGAACCTTCCATCTATTTTCTATTCTCCATTGCCAAACTTGGCTGTTCACAACCTGGCCCATGCTGACTACCATCCAGGATCTGGTTCTGACAAAGGAAATGAAAATAGTTAAAAAAAAAAAAAAAGTGACAAAGTTCAGAAAAAGTGAGGGATGGTGAATGAGTGCTCATTTCATATGGATTGAGATTGATGTCTAAAAGTCACTAAACCTTTCTGAAATTTCTTTCTTCATCTACAGTATGAATACAATAGACCATTATTGTATTGAAGGGCTCTTCAATCATTTATAATGTCTGATTTTCTAAGTAGATAAGAATTTTGTTTAAAGTCTTTGGAGATCCTTTGAGAATCAGAGAGAAAAAAGCCAGAACATGCATATTAACCAGGAAGTATTTTTGCCAAAATATTGAGTGGAAACTATTAATATTTAGGAGCATCTAGTCCTATGGTTAATTATTTTCTAGGGATTTCCTGGATAACTCTGGAACCTTTACTTCTAAAATGGAAAAAGGGAGAGTTAACTTTTAACATATTTCACTTGACCATGATGAACATATTAAAACCGTACAAGTAAGAAATTTATAAAGCACTTTTTATTCTGCCCACTTTTATACTAGTCAAAAGAGACTGAAACTTGGTATGTTCTCAAATTAGCTAAAGAAAATCCTTGTTGGATCCCCCTCAATCCATCTGGTTATTTTTATTAAAACATTATGGGGTATATGTACTTTCCATTGGGAAAAAATGAATAATCCCTTCAAAATGTCATTTTATAGGTTTTGAAACATGAAAAGCAACTGTTAGGGGAGCTATCAAGGCAGGCTGAAGTGCAGTGTGAGCTGTCAAGGGGAAGAACATAAAGGATTTTTCAATAACTAGAAGTTCAGTGGATTCTAATGCCAAAGCCCGGGACTGTAAGAACACTTGGAGGAATTCCTAAAGACACTTGTTCATTGCCTACAGGCCTCTGAACCCAAGAGGCAAATTCTGAGTCAGTCACCTGGACCATATTACACTGTCTGGGACCTGGAAGGTGCAAAGAGGAGTCCACTCAGAGGCAGCCCCAACACACGCGCCCTCATGAGAAAGAAGAGTTCTATTTGTGACATTGGGTTCCAAGAAGGCCATTTCCTGTGCAGTCTAACACATCGGCCCCAGTGAGGAAATGCTTCTTAAGTAGGATACAGCAGAATGAACAAGGCCTGCAGTCCGGAAGACTTGGAGCCATGTCTGAGCTCCTGGCTTCCCACTTATCAGTTTGGTGACCTTGGGTCAGCACAGGTCTGATTTATAAAAGACACTCAAGAAGCCTCTCTTGACATCACACAGTGAACCAAGGAAGTTCCTTAGTTGAAAGTGCCTAAAACATATCTCATGGGCTGGAGAGATGGCTCCGAGGGTAAGAGCACTAACTGTTCTTCCAGAGGACCAGAGTTCGATTCCCAGCACCCACATGGCAGCTAACAACTGTCTGTAGTTCCACTTCCCAGTTCCAGGCAAACACCAAGGCAAATAAATAAGGTTTTAAAAAAAAGTATCTCATACATAGTAAGTTCTCTATACATACATATCTAGAAAACCAAGTCACTTGGATTATATGTTACATACTTGGATAACATATTTGTTTTCTATTTTGTTTTGTTTTTAATGATGCTTTGAGTTTTAGTATGAGAAAGTATTAATCATGTAATTCTAAATGAAGAAAAAGATGAATGTGAAATTTTGCATCCAGGATGATCTGAACTTTATTTAAACTAAAGGTTTTTTTTTTTTTTTTTAAATAGGCATAGATCTCTAAATGATGAGAAAAGACATGGTTTAAATACTTTTAGTATGTGCTTATTATATATTATTTTTAAACTTAAAAATTCTGTTCAACTTAGGAACATGGCAGCAGGCCCATGATCCAGTTCCAAAGCTCAGTAACTTTGTGTTGAGTCCCAAAGCCTGTGTGGGACTCACACGTTATATGCAATAGTGTTGTCTTGTAAAATATTAAGCATAAAGCCAGAATAGGGAGTATCTGGTTGATTTTTATTTTTTTAGCTTACTAAAATTGTAGCATGTGACACTTTTAAGAAACCTCCCAAGCATCAAGAAATCCCTTTATGATATGTGTTAAAATTCTCAACCTGTTAGGAAGAACTCTCCCTGGAGGAGGTAATCTGTCTACTTCGTGCTGAGTCCTTGGCCCATTGCAGGTGTCTGCTCACCTTTGCTATGTGAGGGCGCCTTCCACACTCATCTGTCACAACAACCACAAACTAGAAATCTGATGTGCATAGTGAGTCATTTTTCTGGTAGCATGTCAAGCCCACCTTTGTCATTTCTACCCAACTTCTTGGGGTTTTGATTTCTTTTGTTCTGTTTTCATCCACAGTTGCACTGAATCCTCAGTCACTCTGTGCAGAAGGGTCCATAGTATGCCAGGTTTAGATGAACACTCTGAGGACAGCAGAAGGTTAAATATCTGTCCCTGAGGCCATATGCAGAGGAACCCGTGAGCCAGCACTCAAATGCTCATTCTTTGTCTCCTAGATTCTGATTCTTCACCCCTCAGTGTACTCCAGCTCAGAGGAATGGCCACAAAGTATACTTTCCAGTCTTCCTGAGCTGGGGAGGCTTCCTTACATGATCTAGACTACTCTCCATTTGTGCTTTGTCTTGTCGCTAGCCAGGAACAAGAAAACTTGGCATTTCCGACTCCAAAGGGCAGTTGAGTAAAATGGTTCCTTGTTGCTGGCTTACTGTAGCCACCCTTAGCTTATCTTAGATCTGGAGACTGACTTGGTCACATCCAGCAATTGTCTGTGAAAACTCTCTTTTCCTATTGGTTACAGTGAGATTCCCAAACAGTGTTTCTATGTTTGCCCAAATAAGGCAACCTATTAAGGCCCATCTTCATATGTCTTTCTATTTGGAAGTAGTGATGAAGTCACCCCTCTAGAGGGACATGGATTCTGTACAGTGCTTCTTGTCATCTCCAATGGCCTTTCTCCTTGAAGACAGATTCTCTTTATGTATATATTATTCTCCCTCTGTGTTCTTGTCAACAGAGCTCAGTGGTCATTCCAGGTTGAGTTGGAATGTTCTCCCGCCCAAAAGTCTACAATCCTGGCTCCGAGCTAGTACAGTGTGATGGGTCTCTGTGAGATTTTGAACCAGTTGGCAAGCTCTTTATAACAAAGCTACAACCTGAACAAAATAGCCCAATGCTGACCAAATCCCCCACTTCTCTTGCTCTTGTTGTCATGGTTTTGTAATTGTAGTGATGGAGAAGGTGGGCCACTTGGAGAAATAAAAACCAGAGAATGTAGTCTCAGTTCCCAAGAGACTTCTATCTCCTATCCAGGCAGGCTTGGCCCATGGTGAGATTTAGCTCAAAGGAAGTGTGTTGGTTTGGTCAGGTTGCCATAATAAACTGCCAAAGACAATGTGACTTATACAGCAAAAATTCATTCCCTCACATGTCAAAAGGCTACAAGGTTATGATGCCAGAAGATTGGGATTCTTCTGAGCTTAGTCTTTGTATTTGGAGATGTCCACCTTCTCACTGTGTCCTCACAAGGTCATCCCTCTGTGTTCATGTCCTGATTTCTATTTCTTATAAAGACAGCAATAATACCATATAGGGACCTCTCGTAACAACTCCATTTTAACCCCTCCTTAAAAACTCTTCTCCAAACACAATTTCAGCCTGAGATACTGAAAAGGGGCTTCAACTCATGAATGTTAAGAGGGCTTGATTCATCTCTGGTCTTTGGAGACCCAGATTCAATATTCCACATGCTAAACCTTCACACAGACCATAACAGTTTCCTCCTGGTCTCCAGCCTCTGCTCTCTTCAGCTCTCCACCTAGTGACAATTGGACCACTTTCGCCTACTAGACTCATTCCTGTTGCCCTTAGATCATCAACTGTTTGCTCAGCACATACCTGAGGTCATACTGTAACACCTTCACTGGATCCCCATTGCCTCCAAAGTAATACAGTTGATGTAATTTTTCAGGGTTCATTTCTGTCTGGCTTAACCTATCTCCAACCTCCCAGCCTAACACCATGAAACTGTCACACTCACCTCCCAGATGGAGAACTAATCTTCCTGTGGCTGTGGCTTCGTTTCTGGCTTTCTGTCTCATGTCTTCAGGCTTAAGGACCCGTCAAAAGATAAGATTTCAAAGGCATATGTTCACAATATACACACAGACCTCAAAACCCCAAGGAGATGATTTCTCTGTATTCTACAATTCCATAGCACTGAACATTCTGTAGCTGTGCTGCTCATTATCTTTAATGGCACCAACTCCTTCCTATTGCCTTGCTAAGATGTGGACTCCTGAAAAAGAGTACATTCCCTTATCTATCACCATAGGTGTAAGGCTATGTGTACCAGATCCCACATCTAGTAGTTCCATACCTCAAAAACAGGTGCTGAATAAAAAGATAGATTAAATAATGAAGGCTATTCATGCTGTTGATGGCACTGATGGTCTATACTGTGGCATTCGTGGGTTACTTGATAATGTCCTCTGCAAACATGAGGAATAATGTAGCATTCCTGATCCACCCACCTGAAACAACACTATAGTCATCAGAAGTGCATCAGTTAAAATTATATGCAAGAAATAAGAGCTGGAGACAACGGCTTAAACCACCACTGACCTCAAAAGTCCCCGCATCTTGTCACTGTGGTGACAAGAAGCCAGCACATCTCAGTGTAGCTGCCTGAACTCTCATACAACCAAATATACAGTAAACCTGTGATAAACAAAATCTGTGTTATTTCTCATGGAGTGATCCAGGAAAAGAACTACAGGAAAACCAAACCAACAAACAAAAAACATTCTATAGCAGTTAAAGGGTAAAGCAAAACAAGCATCTGCCCTGTCCACTACAGAATAAATGAAAGCTGCAGGAGACCCAAGGAAGGCAAACAAACAAACAAACAAACAAAAATACTTAGCACAATATTTTTCTCCAAACACTTCTTTTGGGCACAGAGTAAAACAAACAGACATTTTCTTTTCACTGACACAAAAACTTAAGTAAATATTATTAAAGACCTGAACAAGATATACAGAGTTCAAGACACGCAACTATTTACATGGCATCTCTAAGTAGATGTATCAAAAGTAAATTTGATGAACATAAGGTAAAATATGAGAAAAGTCTCTGTGGAGAAATCGCGGTCCTCACCATTTTTGTCTCACCTGAATAATGCCATGAACAGCCATCCAATTATGATGACAGTGTTCCTTAAACCCCTGACACCTTTTATTCATCCAGTCCCAAGGCTCATCTATCACCAGGTCCTTCATTTTATTTCTAAATAAATTATACTTCAACTTCTCTGCAATTATGTTCCATTGTTTGAACCCAGGCTTTTACCTCATCTTATCCAGACAATTGCAGGAAATGCAATTCATCAGCACATTCTTAGTTCTCACCAAAAATTCCCTTTATTGCTATAGCCAAAGAAATCTTTGATGCGAGTATGAGAAATGTATTATGTCTCTCTTCTGTTGAAAACTTCTAGTGATTTCTTTTTGCTCTAAGGCTGCAAACCTTAGCCCTGAGCAAACCACCCACACAACACACAACCCTGGTACCATATATTCCTTCCCTTCCCAAAGCCTTGACGACCTGTCTTCTACAAGTCAGCTTAATTAGCTATCTCTATTGTTGTTATATTATAAAATATAGAATTGTTCTTTACCCCCCAAACCACCGACACCCAGGCTTCCAGCTCCTTACATACTGTTGTGGCATCATTGATAACTGCTTTATAGTATTTCTTCTACTAAAATAGTTGTTTGGGTAATTTTGTAGTATTCTCATCCCCATTTGAAAGTACATATCTTTTTTTCCAACTGCATTCCCAATGCCTGCTCTACTATATAATACAAAGTAGTTCCTTGCTTTATAAGTTTTTGTATAACAAATGATATTGTCTTGAATGAATCGCAAATCACTTTACCTTATATTTTGTGAGTGAGTTCTAGTGAAATGAGAATTATTTGGGGGCCTTTCCATTTCTTTTCTTGGATCTAGCAGTATACATGCTACACAGTATAAAAATGAATAAGAGGATGTGAATGAATGAATTATAAAAGGAAATGAGGAAGAAACAATGGTAAAATTGATTAAGCAGGGTGGGCAGGATGGTTTCAGTCAACAAAAACAGCAGTGAGGAACCTGTTCTAAGACCCTTATTTATAAGCCTTAGGTCATCTGGTTTGTATTAATCTTCAAGCACTAAAATGCTCTAAGGAAAGGGAGAGGGTGGCTCAGAGATTTGTTCCCTGGTATAAAAAGCCAGTCTTTAGCCTTGATTTCTCACCAAGGTTTAACTCCCTCTAAGGCAAAGCTACTTGACTTGATAACCCTACCCAGCTTCTTCTTCCTGGTCTTTTTCTTCTCTTCCTTCTTCTTCTCCTCCTTGATACATCTCCTTCATAGACCAGGACACAACAGTGTCATTTCAGTGCCATCACTGTGCTTTTAAAATATGTAATTTTCATATTTTAAGTCAATTATCTTAATAGTTATGTCAAATAACCATAGTTTTCCTTTTCACCATTGCTTCTCATTTAAAAGGTGCATCTCCACATATAGTTTCTCCTTAGTAAATTTCCCTAATCAATTACAACACTCTGGTACTTCTCAAAGACTGGGGGAGTCGCCTTTACTCCTGAATTTGAGAGTTGAGCCTTAAGTCTAAGTAAAACTTCCCTTCTAATGCAAGTAACCTGGCTGATGTCATCATTTTTAGACTTGAACTAGGTGTTCCTGATGCATACTGAATTTTGAGAATCAACATTTCATTAAGTGTAAGTTCATGCCCTCTGCTTTAACCCACTCTAGTGACTGGCAGACAGTCACAGAAAGGCTTTCCCACAGAGGGTCTCTCACACACAGAGGCATGGGAAAGCATACTTGCTCTAAGAATGGTAAAGTTGTTCACTGTATTGAAGTCTATCCCTGAGGGGTAGCAGAAATCATTTAAAGGAGATTTTAAATGTTGACCTTACTTATCACAGGATATAGGTTTTAGAGGAGTCTGTTAGCCAAATGACATTAAGTATAGCTTCTGGCTTGGAGCTGTTTTCCTTGGAGCAGGGAAAGAAGAGGTCACCCTGTGGGTCTCAGAGAATGTCAACATAGCCTTCTTCAGAGCAGGAGATGTTACTGTAGAAGAGCCTAGCCACATGTGCAGGAATTCCAGTGACATTCCTGGAGAACAAGAAGAGACAGAGTGCTTTAACCCTGTGCAAATAGCCCCTAAACACAAAGACCCCAGAGTCAATCAAGTTTATGAAATGAAGAATTAAAAGAAAGGGATACTAAAGTTCAAGGATCAGATTCTGTCTCAGGAGAGAAGAAAGAAAACAATTCACTATATGAGCTAAAGCACTGCTGAAAATAAGGACTCACATGGTTTGAGATGCCACCTCCTTCTTTTAATATAAATCTAATAAAACACGGAAATGCTATTCAAAAGGTGATCTTGAGCCTTTGACTTTTAGTCCTTTGAGTTTGTTTTATGCATTTAGATCTGGGTAGTTAAAAATTATTGAACACCAACTCATATATCCCAAATAAATATTATCTCAACTCAGAGAACTGAGGAATGAGTAGAACCAACTGAGGGTAAAGGCTGAGAGGATGAAAATTATTTTTAAAACAAACACAGAAGAGCCTTGGGAAACCACATGTTCTCGGGGGCATTTAGACAGGGTCCAGTCACAGCTGTGTTTACCACAGTGCTAACCACCAACTAGCCAGACTCATCACACAGGGCGCTCCAAGCCAGTCTCCTGGCGATCCTTTGAAGTGGATATTACAATCTTCATCCTATTGATCAGCAAGTTGAAGCTCAAAGAAGTTAGGAAAGTTATCCATGATCATAACAGGTGAGGCTGAGTCACCATTTGAATCCAGGAATCAACTGAAAGGTCTGTTTTCCCTCACTGGTGGCTCCTGCCTCTTAGACGAAAATCATTCTGTGTATACCTGAAGTGCAGCATAAAAGGATCCCTGTGCTTTTTTGCTGATCTCCCCAACTTTTCAGACATTAAACCAGCTCACAAAAATGTAAATTACTTCTTTCTAGGGAGGCTGTAAAGGGAACTGGTTTGAATTAAAAGATCCCAAGACTAGTGATCTATAAAGGTAAAGGCTATATGTATGTATGGTCTCTCAAACATCAGTTACCTAAGATAAATCTTTTGTTCAACATACACTTGTTAAATGAATAAATGTTTAGAGGAATTTAAGAGCCAGCATGTTGAAATTGACTTGAGACTCAAGAGTCATTTCTGTTCCTTGTTAGGGCCATAGTTTGGGAGTGTCTCAGTCTTAGCTTTCTAATCTGCAAAATGGGGATATTTTCAAGGCCTACCTTATATAGTGGTAGATGTATAATTGACCACAAGATCACTTTGTGGTATGGTAAAGAAGAATGTTTTTATTGTAACTGTGACTGAGAGAATAGCCAAAGGCATTTGGAAGAGTAGAGAACAGAGAAAGAAGTGAGAAGTGTGTGTGTGTGTGTGTGTGTGTGAGAGAGAGAGAGAGAGAGAGAGAGAGAGAGAGAGAGAGAGAGAGAGAGAGAGAGAGGAGTTATGAATATCTGAGAGGAGGAATATCTGAGAGGAAGCCTGTGAGCTGGACCACTTTAAGGAGGGGAAGGGAAGGGGATGAGAAGTACTGAGAAGAGCCAGAATGCCAGCTCAGCATCAGCTCTGAAATGTGTAACAGGTACTGTGATACTGAGGGAGCCTAGAGGCCAGCATGGCTTGGGTGTGCTAATAGTCACCCATTTGTCCCATGGAAAATGACTCCTTTTGGTAAAGAAGAATTGGATCCACAAGTTCCTGAGAAATACTGGATTTTATCTAACTGCATGTAATTCTCCTCTAGTCCAGGTTGAATCAGTTTCTGGATATTTGGACTGCCTTTTGGAGTTTATGGAATTGGAGTCTCCTTTGGACCTAACAGTGGCCTTGTTTTAGATAGTAAAGGTTGAAAACTATTCTTATAAGAAATAGAAATCCTTTGTTTAAAAACAGGTGTTTATAAGTATGTGGATTAATATGGTGGTATTCAATTTGATTCCATTGATCCACATGTCGGTTTTTATGCCAATACCAGGCTGTTTTTATTACTATAGTTCTATAATAAAGCTTGAAGTCAAGGATGGCAATGCCTCTGGAACTTCCTTGATTGTACAGGATTGTTTTGGCAATCCTCGATTTTATGTTTTTTCATATGAAATCGAGTATTGGTTTTTTTGAGGTCTGTGAAGAATTGTGCTGGGATTTTGATGGGGATTACATTGAATCTGTAAATTGCTTTTGGTAAGATTAGCATTTTTAGTATGTTGATTTTACCTACCTATCCAAGAACATGAGAAATCTTTCTGTTTTCTGATATCTTCTTCAATTTCTTTCTTCAAGGACTTAAAGTTCTTATTATACATATCTTTCACTTCTTTGGTTAGAGTTACCCCAAGATATTTTATGCCATTTGTGGCTATTGTAAAGGGTGATGTTTCCCTGATTTCTTTCTCTGCCTACTTATCATTTGTATATAGGAGGGCTACTCATTTTTTTTTTTTTTTTTTTTTAGCTAATCTTGTATCCTGCCACATTACTGAAGGTATTTAACAGCTGTAGGAGCCTTGATACAGGGAGGAAGGGATGGATCCTACCTCAACTTAGTATAAGTGTGTGTTGACTACTCAAAAGAGGCTTTACCCCCTTTTAAGAGGAGATGGGGGTGGGGTTGGAGGTAGGTGGGAGACAAGTGGGGGAGTATGGGAGAAATGGAGGGAGGGGGAATATTGGAAGGCATGTAAAAGGAATTTTATTAATAATTTTAAAAATATATTCAAAAAGAAATAGAAATTATTTGCAGATTCCTAGTTCTCTTCCTGTGGCACCATGACCAAAAGCAACTCAGAGAGAAAAGTCTTTATTTGCCTTATAGTTACATACAGTCCACTGTTGATGAAAGCCGGAGTCTCAGTTATTTTCCTGTTGCTATGACAAAATTCTCCGACAAGGCAACTTATAAAGGAAAGTATTTAACTAGGCTTGCACTTCAGAGGATTAGAGGACATGATGGCTGAGCAGAGGGAACAAACCATAGGCAGCAGACACAGTAGAGTGGCCACTGAGAGCTCATATCTTAATCCATGAGCAGGAGACAGAGAACACATATGAGATGGCACAAAGTCTTTTAAAGCCTCAAGATTCCCTCTAATCATACCCCAAACAGTTTCACCAACTGGGGACAAGTCCTCAAATACATGAGCCCACGGGCCCATTTTCATTTAAACCACTGCACCGCAGGAGCCCAGGGGAGGAGCCTCAAGGCTGGAACTGCAGCAATACCAGAGGATCACTGCTCACAATCTTGCTCCCATGACTTGCTCATCTTTTTTTATACACTCCAGGACCACCTACATGAGTCTAGGCTTCCCTTCATCAATCATTAAACAAGAAAATGCATCCACAGACGTGGCCATAGGTCCATATGATGGAGGCAGTTTTTGAGATTCCCCTTCTAACATGGTTGTAGCTTGTGTCGGGCTGTCAAAAACTAACCAGAACATCAACAATGTTAGTACTTAGATGGAGGCAGTTGTTATAAACCCACTCCCCAATGGAGTCTAGATCTTGGAACTTACACCTCCTGGTGACAAGACAGAGAGAGACTAGTTACCCTTATCTGTGATACCCAATGGCCCGTTGTTCCTAGAAAAATGACCTAGATCCTGGTTCACCTGGTCAGATAGCAGAGCAGACCCAAGAGACTGAGGATCAGGTCCATGTAAGGCTTAGAAAAGCTTAATTAACAGCTAAAGAATAACACTATTCATATACTTGTCTTTAGTTGTATTATGTCACATCTGGCACCTCCGCCCACCCATCCACACACCAGGTATGATGTATATGGTCTCTTCTGAGCCCCTCCCAAAGCATGTCTGTGTACCACTGTAGCCATAGTTCCCGCTTGGACCCAGTCCTCCCAGGCTGGACCCATCACAGCAGTTATGTTGTTGGAACAAGGAAACCCCCTCCTGTGTCCTCAGCTGTCATCCTAGAGAGGTTCAGCTGAGTGAGAGCTATCAGGGAGCCAAGAATAACAGTATCTAAAATTTAAATAATAAACTCGAGGGAATAGGGTCGTACAGCCTTCAGCCTGCCACCAAATTTTCCCAAGGGAATGATTCATAATCTTTTTTTGTCTATTTATCTCCTGTTTAGTGGGGACAAAATTCCAGAATTGTCAAGTACTTCAGGAGCAAATTCTTCTGTTCTTCTCCCATGATGGTTTTTATCAACATTTTTTTCAGAAACTAGTCTTCAAAAAAAATAGTTAAAATAGTCATTATTTTTATTTCATATGACTTTGAATGTCCCTTGGGAATCATATCCCCATCAACCACTTAGGCTTCAATTTCTTTTTCAGTAAATGGAAATAATAATGCCTGCCCAGTCTACGCTAAAATGGCATAAGCTGTATGAGAATAATTTTTAATTCTATAAAGCAATAAAAAAAGGAAGGCATTTTTTTATCATTAACAAAGAAACTAGACCATGATTCCTTTCACTTCTCAGGCAGTAAATTTGTCTTAATATTTGACATGAGGCACAACCTTAATACCAATATTAACCAGAGATTTAGGACCTATCTGCACAGATAAATAGTGGCCACTCAAGTATCTAGCAAAGTACTTGGTACAGAAGAAGAACCTGGAACTTATTTAATAAACAAATGCAAGATATGGTAGTCTTCCTCTCTTCTCAGGGAGGCAGACATTGATGAGCAAAACATTCTAATCTCCAAACTTAGAAGTGGTGGGCTCCTCATTCTGATTCAGCAGACCATTATGGGGATTCCAATAAACTTGTATGTATGGCCCTAGGGTCTTAATTGATGTTGCTTTCCTGATCCACTGAAGATATAGTTTCTATCAATTAAAATGAACCAAGAGCTTCCTAAGCAATCTTGCTTCTCTACAAGATCAAGCAACCTCTTGCCTTCGAAATCACAAGTGTATCTACTGGAGGCTAAAGCCCAAATGTGGAGTAGTTTGGAGAGGCAATATTGCCTGCTGAGTAGTGGGATGGAAACCTGGGCTCTATCACAATAGGAATCTAGGAGACTTGGCTGACAATGTTAAAGAAAAGATGGCAGAATTGGATGTTGAATAACCTCCTCCTCCTCCATGAAGCTACTGAACTGAGTCAGGGTAGAACAAAAAAGCTTACCTCGTCCCTGAAGCTCCTATTTGTGGGATTCTATCCTCTTTCTTACCTCGCAAAAAAACTCAGATGGAAAATAAGTCCTGGATAGCAGCATCCAAATATGAATAGTGTCAGAATCACATAAATAATTTATGAAGACTTATGGTTCTCTGATCTTACAGACTACATACTAGTATTGAAGAGACATATATGGTTCTTATTGTCTGTCTATCTATCTATCTATTTCCCAGACAGAGACTGCTGTCTACCATACTGAAGCAAATGTTAGATGAACCTCAATAAAGAGGTGGCCAGTGAGAAGCCCAGCCAATGGGAAACTTCCACCCTGGGCAATGCTGAAGAGAACTCACAGAGATACAGTGCAAATTGGGAAGAAAATTACTTCTTATCATTGCTTCTGGCAAAAATGCACAAAGAAAGGAGATAGGAGACACAGATAAGTCAGAGCTGTTCTGGTTCGATCAGGGAGGCATGACAGAAATGAAGTTGCCTTGAACCTTCAATTGAAGAGGTCCTGGGAGAAAGGGGAAGTAAAAATAGAGAAGGCAAGAAAGTTTCCAAGCAAGACACCACCCTTTTCCTCCTCCCTACCCATGGCCCTCTCCTTACCCTCACTGTTGGGGGGCTATTCAGGGTAAGGAAAGTGTAGAATATTGGCTAGCATACTATTTATATAGCAAATTCTACCACTCTTTCTCTCCTTGATCACCTTGCTAAATATTCACTTGAAAACCCCTTGGTTGTCTGCCTCCCCATTGACTTCTCTCTAATCATCTCATAGAGCTAATCATATCATTACCTTTATTTTTAATAGTGACTAGTATTAGCTGGCACTTGTTGGGGCTCACTAAAAACTAGTCACAAAACTAGTATTATTTAAATTTGAAGAAATCCCTTGGTGGGAAATTTGTGACAGTGTCGGTTGGTGATAACACATAGGACAAGTTAAAAAAAAAAAAAAAGGTGTCACCACACATCTTTTCTAATAACATTGAACTCTTATACTGCATTCATCTACTCATGCTTCTTGTATAATTAAAAAAAAAAACTAGAACTGAGTGTCAAAGATATTAAGACTAAGTCAAATCCTTATCTTCAAGGAAGATGGACTAACAAATAGCTCTTTCAAGGCAAAAAGTTGAAATTTGATTGAGAAACATACAGGATTCTCTAGAAACAGAAGGCTCTGAACCTAGTCTATGGGGATCCCAGGCTGGCATAGGCTGTTTACTTGTCTCTGTTTTTCTGAAATTCTCTTATAGCATAGTACTTACGTCATCCCCCAAACCAATAGGTCCAGATACATTTTTTGGTCACTGTTACTCATTTAATTACCAACAACTCTAGCCCTTATACGAATAGCTACTTCTTTGCATATTATTTTTGCTAAACCATCTACATTCCCACAGAAAAGAGGAAGTGTGTGTTGTGCACTTTGCCTGGGAAATAGGGCCTGGAAAAACACAGCTCACTTATGTGATGTGACATGAAGATGAGGAAAAAATAGTTGAAGTACAATGTGTCTTTGGTAAAATGAGTCTATCCTAGAGACTTTGGACTGGAAACTGAGCTGGGAAATACACTTCTGTAGTATATTCTCCTAATTGGCTTATCTGTAGTCGCTGTTTATATTGGTATACCTGCTATTAGAAGCATGTTTTTGAAATGTTAAAGGAAGATAATCTTGGGATACTTCAAGGGCAAAGAGAGGTGCAACCACTTTCCAGGCACTTAGGGGCCCCAACCACACTCTCCCCTTGTCCCATCTGAAACAAAATAGGCTCCAGCCGAGGTTGAAAACTGTCAGGCTTGGGCGCTGTCCACAGTTTTTACAGACAATCAGAACTATATATCTCTAGGATCTCAAGATACTTCTGTGCAAAATTCTCTTACTGAGGCCCTCCATAAAATCCCATGCTTAAGAAGACAGAATCTCTAATGGTGTCTTAAAGATATGTATTATTTTTTAAAAGAAGTATTTATTTTATTTTATGTGTGAGTGTTTTGCATTCATGAATGTCTGTGCATCATGATGGTGCATGATTGGTATGTATGGCGGTAAGAAGAGAGCAACAGGCTCCCTGGAGATGAGGTTATGGATGGTTATGAACCAGGATGTATGTGCTGGAAACTGAACCCAAGTCCTCTGAAGGAACAAATATTCTTTTTTTTTTTTTTTTTTTTC
>PVIH01016850.1:0-12259 GCA_004025045.1 Sigmodon hispidus
TTTTTTTTTTAGATTTATTTATTTATTTATTATACATACAGTATACAGAAGAGGGAACTAGATGTCATCATAGATGGTTGTGAGCTGGGAATTGTGGTTGCTGGGAGTTGAACTCAGGGCCTCTTGAAGCACATTCAGTGCTGTTAACCACTGAGCCATTTCTCCAGCCCCATCTTTCTCTTTTCTATATACCTTTCTTTACTTCTTACTCCATAGCTGACTGTGCAGCTGGCATTCTCTATCCTTCTTGGTCCTCCCTCATCTCATTCTTCTCCTTCTACTTATTTTCTCTATCTGGCAGCCTCACTTATTTCTATCTCCTGCCCAACCATTGGCCATTCAGCTCTTTATTAGACTAATCAGGTGTTTTAAACAGGCAAAGTAACACAGCTTTACAGAGTTAAACAAATGCAACATAAAAGAATGCAATACACCTTTGTATCACTAAACAAACGTTCAACAGCATAAACAAGTGTAACACATCTTTAATATTCCACAATAGTGTATGTATGCATGTATATTTGCATATGTGTGGGTGTACATGTGTTTGGTACCAGAACATATGAATCTAGATCTGATTGATTCAGGCTACTCTATTTTGCCAGATTATTCCCTGGAACACATTAGCTCTGCCTATTGAGTGCTGTGATTACTGGTAGGCTACCATTGCCTGCCTGTATATGTGTGCCAGGCCTCTAAACTCCATTTCTTACAATTGCATAGCAAGCACTTTATTCAGGGAACCATCTTCCCAACTTCTACTGTGTATTTCTCAAAATGGTGATTACAGTGTTATCACCTAAGATATTCTATATGAAAGTGCTCTGTGGTTAAAAAAATATGGTGTATCAAATAAAGCTTGCTTGAAGATCAGAAGTCAGAACCAGCCACCGAGTTAGCCATAGAGGTCAGGTAGTGGTGGCACACACCTTTAATCCCAGCACTAAGAAATTTGAAACAGGAAGTGATATGGCCAGGCAGAGAAAGGAATATAAGGCAGGATAGAGTTCACCGGTCCACTTCCCTATTCTGTCTGAGGATTTGAGAAGACAAGATCTACCCTTTTGTCTGAAGAGTAGCCAGGAGAGAAGTGGTTGGGGCTTGTTCCTCTGTCTCTCTGATCTTTCAGCTTTTCCCCACTATCTGGTTCTGGGTTTTTACTAAAAGACCAATTACAATTATTTCAACAAAAGACACCACTGAGAGATTCACAATGAGGATTATTTTATTAAAGATTCTTGAATGTCTTACCTTTAGGAAGTGCGTTTAATTATTTCATTTGAAAAACCCTTGAAAAACTACCAAATTTATGCTGCTTTTTACAATGATCAGGTTCTGAATTCCAGAACTTCCTTCCAAATTAATATCAAGGCAGAACAGGTTGAATGAGAAATAATTCCCATCAATTTGGATATTGAAAATTATAGTATTTCATTTTTATGTCTAAGCAGACTCCCTACCTCATTAAACGTACACTACTTAGAACCTGTTGAACTCCATTAGAATCCAAATTTTGAATCAAGATTTTCCTGGCATCACAGAGAGTTCTTTATCTTCCCAAAGTGTAGGTCATCATCCCCTGTCCTCTCTGAGAACCTGGAGCTTGGGAGAACATGAGACATTATTAGAGAAAGAAAACAGAGTATCAGCTTATTGTGCTTCTGTTTCCATAGACACCAGGAGTGTCTGATGTCCCAGGGAATCACCAAGACTTTTTCTTATACTAAATGATTCATCTTGTGGAATGTGGGGAAGTTTCCATTATTAGAAAAATCTCAGCCCTCAATTTGCTTCTTTTATTTTCATTCCACAGTATAGAAATATTTTCCAAACCTGAAGTGAATTAGAGGTGAAGTCAAGAATTCTTTGGCTCCAATTAAAATGGGCTTTAATTCATTTTACATGGTAATAGCTGCAGTATAAAACAAGTTAAACTTCTCTTTATTTTTGATCATTGGTTTGGCTCTTGAATTATTCTATTCACCAGAAAATGTTGGTTCAGCTTTCTGGACTGCCTGTGGAGGAAGTGTTCACAGGCTTTCCAATTAACACCTAGTTAAGCTGCACACTTGTGGTGAAATTACCCTCAGAGCTGTGGTGAAGCTTTGAATCCCTTTATGTCTATATTATTGTCTGGAAAGTCAAATATAAAATGATAGGAAATGATTCCTAGTGTCTTTGCAATGGCAACTGGTTTCTTTGTCATATTGTGGGGCAGCTAGGAATAGATGTGTATGTCAGATTGTCATTATAAAGCAATGTATTTACTTATTTATTAAAAACTTTATTAAGGTAGAGCTCACATATCATAAAATCCATTCCCATTAAGTGCACAATTCTATCACTGTTAGTATATTTCCAGAGTTGTGCAACTACCATCACAATTCAATTTTCAAATATTTCCATCATTTCTATAAGAAGTCAATACTCATTAGCCATTAATTCCAATCCCCACACCAGCCCTAGGCAAATAACTTAGTTTCTCATTTACAGATTTGTCCATTCTGAACATTTTTACATAAATGTTCAGGCAGTATGGATTCTTCATGTGTTTCCAGGGTTCTTCCAAATTGTAGCATGTATCAATACACCATTTCCTTTTATTGCTAAATAGTATATCATTATACAAATGAATCACATTTTTTTATCCATTCAACAGTTCACAGACATTAGCACTGTTTCTACTTTTTTGTTTTTATGAATAACTCTGGAATGAACATTTACATATATGACTTCTTAACAGACATAATGCTTTTTTTAACATTCTAAAAGCAGATTTAAACTCAGCTTAAACCCCCCTCTTCAACTAGAAAGCTGTTATTGATGACAGTGAAGGCCTGGGATTTTTTACAGTAAGTGACTAACATAAAAGAACAAATAATTAGACTAACATAAACATTCATATAAATTCTCAAAGCATTTATGAAAAGTTTGATTTTTCCCTTTTTTCACTGCTGTGATTTGAATCTAGAACATTCTGCTTCCCAGGCAATCACCCCACCACTAAGCTAAAATCCTGTCCCTCCACTCCCCCCAAATTTGGTTTTTATTAGAAGTTATAGGTTATACCTTTTCCTAGTCCACAGGCAGTGAGTGCAGGTGTTTTCCATGGTCAAAGGTTAGAGGAATGTGTTCCCACCTGAATTTAGAGTATTAACTGGTATGCAAACTCTGCCTGCCTTTCCTACATCTAGCTCTGCCACCATGGGAAATTCTTGAAAGCCATGCTCCTCAGTTTCTCTTAAAACTGTGTCCACACATTTCCAAAAATGGTTATAACATTAAAGAGTCTACATACGCTTAAAACACTTCAAATGTAATAGCAATCCTTTATATATGCTGCAAAATTTTGTGTTAGCAAAGGTAAAAGGTTTGTTAGCTTTTTTGTTCATTCTGGATGACCCTAAAAGTCAACAAATCTACAAGGTTTCACTTTGTACATTTGAACTGACAAGAATGTGATTCTCATTTCTTTTAAGGTCAAAAAACTGCTTAAGGTTCTAGTAATATTAAACCCTCGATTAGAGAATTTTAATATAGCTTCCAAATACAAGCTAGTAACTGTATTCCAAGAGGAAGCCAGTCTTTTATCACAACATAACTAAGGCTTAGAACATGAAGATAAAAGAGTTCAAAGGCAGAAATAAACCCAACAAGCAATTCATTAAGAAGCCTAAAGTGAAAGGAGCATGTGATGTTGTTACTCCCCTTGAGAGCTGCTAGTCTGACAGGACTCAGGGAGAATGAATGCAAAGAAGTTTTACTGTTTTCCATTTTAGTGTTCTTCTATTTTCATTTTTGGAATGAGAGCTGGCCCCTTGAACATAATTGAAAAATGATTCTAATGCAAATATAGAAACATACATTATAGATTTCAGGACAGGGGATAGAGCTCAGTTGTGTCTTACTTACCTAGCATTCACAAGGCCTTAGGTTGAATGCCCAATATGGCAACAACAAAAAATATTTTATTTAGCTCATAATGAGAGGACCAGATCATTAAAAGAAGCATAAAACAATAGTCAAATACTAGATCAAGAACATTGAAGTAGATGCACAAATGAAGGCTGAAATGACTTCTTCTACATTGAGGGAAGTTAAAGATATACAACGCAAAACAAAATTTTCATGTCTATTAATAATCATTTTGCATTGCTAGAACATACAAAATAGCTTCCATAGAATCAGGATCTGATTAAGGAATTAGCAAATGAACAGTCTGGCCACATTTAGTCCCATGTCTGTTTTTGTATTTGAATATATTAATATAACTAATAAATATTGTGAGGAATATACTGAATATATTAATGTATATTAATATGCTTTTAGCAGCCATATAGTTGATAAAGACAAGTATTGCAATAAAGATATGGCCCTACAGGTTAAAGTACTAATGTTTTGTCATTTTACAAGAAGGGGGAAGAAAGCATTTATCAGCCTTCTATGGATAATGCATGTCAAGGCATTTTTCTCCTATAGGCTCCATGGTGTTCTGAAAATATTTTAAAGTTAATGAATAAATACCTAATTAGATAATGAAAGCTTTGGAATTCAAAGATGAAGCTAAAAATGTTCTACAAGATTTTATAAAAGAGAAGGACTGACATTTGATTTTATGAAGATAGTTATGTGAGCTCTAGATACTGGAAGAAGAGTGGAAAGTTCTAGGTAGATGTAAAGGCATGGGAAGAGATTTATGGTCCTAGCTTATGGGAGGCCTGACATTCAGACTGATTAGAAGAGCTAAGAGGGAGGTATGTTAGACACAAATCCTCAAAAAAAGGTTTCTGTATGTTGTTGTGCACCCTCACTTGAGAGTTTGGGCATGTTAAACAAATGCTGTACCACTGAACTATAGTCTCGGTTAACCAAAACAAAGATTTGACTCTCCAATTGCTTGTAAGCATAGAATCAGCTTGCTGGAGACCAGAATTAAGTAAACTGGTTTGAGGAGTCCTGGCGCCATCCTACAAAAGACTTTGATTTTTCCAGATTGTTTCAGGTATCTGATCCTTCTAATTCTAGTCACTCTTCTGGTTCAACAGTATCAGAGGTATCTGTTAAATTGTAAGAGGCATATATTTTAGAAGAGTAAGCTATAGAACTACCAGTCCATTTTGTGTTGCTATAAAAATATCAGAAGGTGAGTATTTTACAGAGATGGTTTATTCTGACTCACAGTTTGAAGAATAAAAGGTCAAGATTTGGGCAGTTCTGTTTGTAGCCTTTTGAATTCTATCACACCATAGGAGACGGTGTCACTATATGAGTACAAGGGATGGCCCAATGACAATGAAGTTAAAGACCAGGTAGGGCCAGGCTTACTCTTTTATAGCATCCCAAGCTCATGAGAACTAATCTACTCATGCAAGATCTAGCAGCTATGACTCAGTCACTTTCCATGTCACTTGTATCTAGGTTCCATCACCTTTAATATTGTTACATTGGAGGCCAATCTTCCAACATAGAAACTGTTGGAAGAAAAAAATCATAACAATACCACAGCAATGCCTTCGATGGTAATTGTGATATAGGGAATATGCCTCTTTGAAGCATTCCAATGAAGACACCTACAGAGGATGGGCAGATTTTCTTTTTAAATAATGAATTTTAGGGTAGGATTTGGACAGAAGCATACAGCCTTTCTCTTGAAAGCATACCTGAAGGAGCTTTTTGTTTGATGAGTTTTTATAAGAGGCAAAAAAGTCAAGAGTGTGAAATTCTGTCTAGCACAAGTAACTGGAAACAGTTGTCCCTGGAGTGGTTCTCTGCCAGTGGTTCTTCACAGCAGAAGAGTGTCATTGTTATCAGGGCATCCCTGAAAAGATTCTAATGTCCATGTGGCCATAAATAGCACAGAAATAAACCACTCTAGGGATATTCCAGGAACTGCAGCTGCTATGTTACAAACAAGCAACTGCTTATATAGTGGAAGTCTATCAACTGATTGGTTAGGATATTACATTGGATTGGATAATAAGTGTGCATACCACCAGGGTCTCTATTTGAAAGAAGCATATTAAAGGAGATATAGAGAGTGCAGGCTCATCCACAGGCAGCTACTGGCTACCAATGCTATTTCAGAATTCAATGATTTGGCTTCTGGAGAATAGTGTGCCATGTTTTTTATCTAGAAGCTCAGTGTGCCAAAGTAGGCTGGCTGCCAGGTTATTCTTGCATTTTCTCCTGCAGAGGAGGGTATAATGTCTTGAATTGTTGGCTCTTTCATTTCATTACTCTTTCTGCTTCATTCTTCCATATTTCCCATTGTTAATCACTCAAGTTTATTTTTATGTATTAGTATACAGGTTTATTTTGTGGGGCTTGGAATTTCAGGACCATACAAATGTTAAGCATGTGTTCTATTATGGGGGGCTACACCTGACACATGGTATGCTGCTTTGGGAAACATCCTAGATTAGATAAATGTGAAATTAGTTCACCAATAAATGCTGAATGGGAGCTGCAGCCTGCATGTACATATGATACTAGCTCAGCCCTCCAGATGTGTGTAGAAGAAGCAAGACTCCAGTGAATGAAACTGTCACTGATACAGGAGATCTCGTTAACATTATGGAACACTTGCAATATTCACCAAAAAGCTAAATCTTAAGATTATATCCAAAGATGAAAAGCCAAAATTTGAAAAAGCTTAATCAACTTCAAGATTACTGATTCTCATTCTTGGCCATTTATTGATATTATACACACAAACACACACACACTCATAAAAAATTATTTTAACAATATAGATGCCCAGACAACAGCTCAACTCATATATTCTGCTATACATGGATTGAGATAGAGCCCAGATGTTGGTAGTTTGAAATGACCTTACTATTAAAAATAAAATGAAATTTTAAGAATGCTTAAAATTATAGGCTGAGATTATAGGAGAGATGACTCAGAGGTTAAGAGGTCCTGAGTTCAACTCCCAGCAACCCCTTGGTGGCTCACAATCATCTATGATGACATCTGGTATCCTCTTCTGTATACTGTATACATAATAAATTAAGAAATCTTTAAAAAAATCTAATTTTAAAAAAAGAATGCTTAAAATTAGATCATGTAATTTTGTTGTTATTTTGAGACAAGGTCTCAATATATAGCATTGAGTGGCCTGGAAACTCACTTACTATGTATAGTCTAGCCTCAAACTCACAGACATCTCCCTGCCTCTGCATCCTGAGTAGCAGGAATAAAGGTGTGTGCTACCATGTCTGGCCTAAGGTTATATATTTTAAGAAATTACTTAGTAAATGCCAGGCTATCTCTTGCTTTAAGTAGTCACCATTTCCTTAGTTTTTCCTATAGTTTCATCATACATTTACATATATCAAAATATTAATTTGAGCTTTGTTTCTCTTTAAAATTTAAATGGAATTTTTCATATTCATTGTTGTCTGGATTTTTCACCCAGCCCTGTATTTTGACATTGATATGTTGTGTGTTGCTCAATTCCATTGCAGTGTAATATTTCTAGAGTGTGAATAATAGGGTCCACAATTCTCTTCTCTATTATTGGCAAGCATTTGCCTTTCTTCCAGTTGCTGGCTACCAACTTAACTTCAGAATTCAGTATTCTGACTTCTGAAAAATGATGTGCCATGGTTCTTATTTAGAAGCACAATGTTCCAAGTAGGGGATTTATGAACATTCTTGTACATTTTTGGTACATTTATAACCAGGAGTAATATTGTTGGGTTCTTTAAATTTTATTTATATAAGAAAAAAATAAAATTCATTTTACATCACAGCCACAGATCCCCATGTCATCTCTTCCACCCCCCCCATCTGTTCCTCCCAAAAGGGAAAGCTTGCCATGGGGATTTATTGAAGCCTGGTACATTCAATTTAGGCAAGACCAAGCCCCTCTCCACTGCATAAAGGCAGAGGAAGGCATCCCACCATAGGAAATCGGTTCCTTAAAGCCAGCTCATGCACCAGCAATAAATCCTGATCCCACTGCCAGGGACCCCTCAAACAGACTAAGCTCCACAACTGCTTCCCACAAGCAGAGGACCTAGTCCAGTTCCATGCAGGCTCTACAGCTATCAGTCGAAAAGATCATGAGTTCCTATGAGCTTAGTTCAGTTTCTCTGTAGATTTCCCCATCATGATCTTGACACTACCATGCTCTCTTAGACTGGACTGCCAGATCTTGGCCTGGTATTTGGCTGTGGATCTCTGCATCTGCTTTCAACAGTTACTGGATGAAGGCTCTATGATGACAGTTATTCACCAGTATGGTTATCTGGGTAGGCCAGTTAGGTACCCTCTCCACTATTAACAGTAGTCTTAGCTGGAGTCATTTTTGTGGATTCCTGTAATTTTCCTAGCACCAGGTTTCTCCCTAACCCCATAATATCTCCCTTTATCAAGATATATCTTTCATTGTTCTTCCTCTTTATCCCTCTCACAGCTTGACCCTTTTGTTCCCTCATGTTCTTATCCCTCATCCCCTCCCCTCTATTGCCTCCCCTCACTCCAATTTACTTAGGAGATCTCATCTATTTTCCCTTCGTAGAATGATCCATGAGTCCCTCTTAGGGTCCTCCTTGTTACCTAGCTCCTTTGGAACTGTGGGTTATAGTCTGTTTATTGCTAGGATTCTGTTTGAGTCTCTGTAGCCCAGCCCTGCCCTGCCCACTTTCTCTTTTTTGTCTCTTCACTCCCAGGAAGGCACTCTCAAACTCTCCTCCTCCCTCTCTTCTCTTTTTCCTTCTTTCTTTCTCTCTCTCTCTCTACATATATATTTCTTTATAATAATAAAGTCTTTTTAAGTAGACTCTGCCTAAGTGTCCTGCCTTTCACTGTATCCATGGGGCCATGAGTTCTCTATTCAAAGTCATCTACCAGTCACCTCAGGTAAAGCGCTGTATTACATCAGATCACAACAGTTATCCTCTGCTTTACTTCTTGTATCCACTTAAGAGAGAGTATATACCATGTTTGTTTTTCTGAGTCTGGGATACCTCACTCAGGAGTTCCATCCATTTGTCTGCAAATTTCATGTCATTGTTGTTTACAGCTGATTAATACTCCGTTATGTAAATGTACCATATTTTCTTTATCCATTCTTCAGTAGAGGAACATCTAGGTTGTTTTCAGGTTCTCCTTATTACAAATAATGCTGCTATGAACATAACTGAACAAGTATCATTGTGCTACAATGGAGTATCCTTTTTTTTTCCTTATGTATGTTTCACTTTAGCTAATATTGCCAAATAGTTTTTCCAGAGCACCTGAACAGGTCTTCAGTTCCACTGGCAATGTCTGAGCTATAATCTATGTTATCACAGATTCTTAATATTTAAGCCTTTCTTAAGCTTCAGGCATTCCTATGGGCTCCACTTAAACCTTCATATTGTCAGATTTTTATATTTTCTAGGAATTCTGCTGGACTAAACTTAAAATATTGTTATATCTTATTGAACTTATATTTAATTTATTTTTTCCTAATTACTAATGGAGCTGAATAATTTTACATATCAATTAGTCATTTGAATTTTCTTTTTTGCTAAATTATAGATTGAATCTCAGTTCTTTTTCTTTTAGGTCTTAGGTTCTTATATTTTCTTCTTTAATGTTCTGGATTATAGCCCTTGGTTAGTTGTATATTTTGCAGTTGTGTCTTACCATTCTGTAACTTGCCTTTATACTTTCTTGACAGTATCTTTCAATCAATCAAAATTTTAATTTAAATTAACAGTCATCACAGTTTTTAATGGCAATACATCTTTAATGTAGAGGGCTGTACCTAAAAAATGAGACATTTTGCCAGAACCCACATTTATCACATTTGTAGTTAGTTATTAGAAGAAGAAAGCCTAAATGTTATTGGTATGATTTTTTAATCAAACAAAAGGTATCACAAATTTTTGACGAGAGGCACTTATCAGACTTATCATACACAGCTGCAGAGTATAATTATGAGGCACTAAGAGCAGGGATAAAAACATCTACTCACAGACTAATAATCCCATGCTATTTGTTAATTATTTAAAATGTATTAATATTTGTTTCTCCATTACGTTTCAAAATAAAGTACAATCTGTAGAACCCGCTCTTTTGGAGGTAATATTTTAAAACATAAAATTTCAAAGAACTGTACAGAAAAAAATGTTGTGCAATGGGTATGGGTTCATGTGGGTCACTGGGAAGAAGACACAGGGCACTTTAAGAATGTTGTTTTTGCCTTGCTAGATTCAGGGAGACTTTCTGACTAAATTTCCTTCCCTTAGCCAAGGACATTTTTATTGTTCTCCAATTTACACTTTTAGCAAGTTGATATCCATATCCCCAAAACATCCTAAATAAGCATCCAAAAGGACAATGCCAAATGCAAATTCTAGATCAAGGAATATCACAGTGGGCTGATTTTTTCCCAGCCGAGTTTTGCATAGCCTTTGTACGTTTGGGAAACTCTCAGAGAAGATTCACATAGAGGACAACAAGTAAAATAAAAAGTAAAGGAAAAAACGAAAGGTGGATTAAGGCTAGGTGCTAGCACTTTGGATCCAGACCAGGTGTAGCTCAGTGGGTATAATCCCATAGAAAATAAAGGCTGGGACATGCTTGGTACTGTAGGTTCATAGGATTGGAAAATATCTTATTATCTGTACATGTTAGATTTTTAAATGAAGCTCATGTAAGAAAAGCCATAGTATGGCTGCCAAGCTGGATAGGCAGGTTTAAGTGTTTGCTGTTTGCCTTGCTCAGCTGATAAAGGGTCTTGGTACATAAGCCTAACTTCTTGAATTCAAGCCCCAGAGCCCACGGTAAAAGGAGAGAACCAACTCAGTAAAGTTGTCCTCTGATTTCCAGATGTTCCGTACTGCACATGTGTACTAGCGCATGCGCACAAACACACTAACTAAATAAATAAAATAGACACTTAAGAGAAAACCATACAAATATATTTAGTTTAATTTTTCAACAGCACAAGAAGCTTCATATATAAACAAAGACCAAAAATTGCATGAACTCATGTATTTTTATGCTGAGTTTGATGAAGTAGTTTCATCTATTTAGTTGAAATAGTTTCATCATCTATTACATGAATGTAAAAATACATTCATGTATTTTTATGCTGAGTTTGATGAAGTAGTTTGAAGCCAGGGAAACAAGATTAACTACGGATCTTGACTTCTCCCTCCTCCCCTCCAAATCCAGTGTCCTATTCTCCCCTCCAGCTCTGTAGCAGATCACTTGCTGTGCCCTGCCTCCTTTATGCCTTCATATCCAGAATATCATCCAGATCTTCTGCTCCAACTTTTTCCCTACTCAAACCTTTATCCAAGCCCCAACTGAGCAGGCATTCTCTCGGAACAACAAATCTTCACTATTCCTCCTCTTCTCCAAATCTAATCCCTTAGTCTCACCCCAAAGTTTGTAGCAGATTACCTATTGTGGCTTCTTTTCATTCTCTGTCCCCATTCCCAGGGGACTAAGCAGGTTTTGGTGGAACAGTCACTATACTTTCCTAAGAATCAAAAGGCAACAAAAGACAAAAACAAACAAACAAACAAAAAAAAAACCAAAAAAAAAAAACCAAAAAACAAAACCCAGAACACTTACTCAACAAAGACATGACCTTTAAAAAGATAGCAAAGTTAGCAGCACCAAGAAGTACAGTTACCCCAAACCCAGATGTCTAGGCACTAGTGTAAAAACAGTCAATAACAGCCAGGATAGTATGTCTCCACTAGTGCCCAAAAGCCCTATTACAGTAGCCCCTGGGAAACACAGTATAATTGAAGCACAAGATAAGGAACTTAAAAGACCACTCATGACCAGGATGGAGGCCTTAAAGAGAAAAATAAATAAATCCCTTAAAGAAATGTATAAAAACACAAGCAAACAGTGGAAGGATCAAATAAGGTCAATTTTTCAGGCTGAAAGAAGTAGATCTTGTCTCCATGAATCCTCAGATTGAATGGGGGAAGCAAAGGGAAGCACAGGACAAAATGGAAGGATGTAAAACTCCTGCCACCTTCTGCCCAACCATATCACTTTCGTTCTCAAACTTTAGTGCTTGGATTAAAGGTGTGTATGCTCTCCAAATACTGGGAGCAAAGGCAGAGAATCCCAAATGCTGGGATTAAAGATGTGTACCACCACTGCTTGGCTTTGTTTCTCTTTTTGAACTGGATTAATCTCATGTAGTCCAGGTTGATCTTGAATTTACAGAGACCCAGATGGATCTCTGCCTCCTGAGTGCTTAGATTAAAGTTATGTGTTACCACTGCCTGACCTC
>PVIH01016850.1:12359-44161 GCA_004025045.1 Sigmodon hispidus
AAAAAAAAAAAAAAAAAAAAAAAAAAAAAAAAAAAAAAAAAAAAAAAAAAAAAAAAAAAAAAAAAAAAAAAAAAAAAAAAAAAAAAACTTAAGTAGTGAATAATCTCAGAGCAACAAGTCAAAAGAGTAGCAAACACACACACGCGCACACACACACACACACACACACACACATGTTTCTAAAAAGGTAACAACAAAATATAACAAAGTAAAACATAGTAAAATGAAGCAAAAACTATCATATTGCAGTTATACACAGAAACTCAACAGAAGGAAAAGGTTCCCAAGACCAGATACAAGAGTCAAAGACCCACTAGTTCTCACAGTCAAGATTCCCATAAAATTACTAAGCGGCAAGCTATAATAATAATACAGAAGACCTGGTGCAGACCCATGCAGGCCCTGTGCTTGCTGCTTCTCTCTCTGTGGGTTCATATGTGCCTTGTATAGTTTATTCAGAGGATCTTGCTCTCCTGGTATCCTGCTTCCACTCTGGCTATTACAATCTTTCTGTCTCCTCTTTCTAGGATTTTTTCGAGCTCTGAGGGAAGGGGTTTGATGGAGACATCCATTTAGATTTTCTCCACATAATGTATGTCTGTGGATTTCTGTACCTATTCCCATCTTCTGCTAGACGAAGTCTCTCTGATGACAGGATAAAGCAGTTATGCATGAGTATAGCAGAATGCCAATACTGCCTTGGCTTTCTAAGGGCTGAAATTGTAGGAGTGTACCAGCAAATATGCAAGACTACACAGTTCCCAAATAAAATATATAAAGGAAGATATATGAATAAAATATAATTTTAAATGTTGTGTTTCTGAACTTCCTATGTTCATAAGTAATTATTTTAATACTTATATATTTTATTTTAAATGACATATGGTCTAATTCTGCATGCATTTATAACTCATTATTTTCCTGTCCTAAATAGGAAATATGGTATCTGTACTGTTTGCTCCTTGTTTTTATTTCCTAGGCAACATGTCCTAAGCATTCTTATGTTCCTTTTTGCTCCCTTGTGGAACTCATATTTTGATACTACAATTTATTTAGTCAGTTTTGTGTTTATAGACATTTGGAAATCTATCTGCTTTTGCTGTCATTATAGATATGTCCAAGTAAATTGCCTTGTATATACACCCTTTTCCATTTTGGGCAATATGTATTTCATATTTTAAAAACAAGATTGCCGGGTAACCTCATAATTCATACATGATTTTGTAAGATTTGCCTTTGTGGGGATTTCCCATTTCCCATTCTCATCACCCAGGGTACCTTAGCCAGTTTGCTAAGTGCAAAATTGTCTTTCTGCAGACAGAGTTTGCATTTCTTCATAAGGTTTAGATACACTAGTATTTTCTGTGAAATGTGTACTCATATTTATATTTTAATTTTTTCTAGAATAGGGGAGCTCTTCTTTTCTGTTTTCAGAAGGCCTATATTTTCCAACTTTATTATTTCTTTTTTTTACTTACTAAGTTTTCATTGTAATCAAATATATCAATAATTTCCCTTATTATTTCTGGATTTAAAACATAACTGGAAATTTCTCTCAACTCTTAGAATGTACAGATATTTTCCTTTGATGCTTAGATGTTTCTTTTTAATTAAAATTTCTTATTTCTTTAAAGCTTACTTAGTGTGTGCAGTGAGCAGTCATAGTTTTCAATAAGGCTTTTTGATTACCCCACTCTAACTAAACAAAAGTCAGTCTTTTCCTCTGTTGACTTGAGATGTTACTTTTACACGATATTCAAGTTTTATACGTAACACTATTTCTAGATCTTTTAGGGTTTTTTTCATGTGTTTATGTATCAATAACAAAAGGTGTTGAGCCTTCTGAGGCCATGGGGTTGAGGCCCAGTGTAAATTCCTAAGCCTTCCTAGAGTTTGGCTACTCATCTCTGGCCATAGACTCCACATGTGAGTGACTCAGCATAGCCCAATCTAAGACCACCTCTACCTAGCCTCTGCTAATGTGGTAAAATATTATTGGCCCTTATTCCTCTACCCCAACCTAACCGCTCCCAAGACTCCCAACTGCTTTTCACAACCCTATATAAGTCCCTGCCTGATGCAATAAAACAAGTTCCTGCTTCCATAAGGTTCTCAACTCAATGTGTGTTTTCCCCAGTGGCTGGGGGTTCTGGGTTGTTGACACTCAGCACCTTGCTTCAGACCCTGGGAGCATTCTCCCTCTGCTCTATCTGCCAGAGAGAAACAAAATGCTGTAATTTTTAAGGGCATGTTACAACAAATAATTAAAGTTCACAGAAAATCACAAATAAGTTAAACTAGATAGGAAAACACTCTTGTATGTTCCAGCCTGACCTTAAATTTAATATGTAGTAGAGAATGACCATGAACTTCTGATTTATTTATCTTTATTTACCCAGTCCTGGAATTACAGATGTGTGTTATCACACCCTGATTTATGTGGGAGTAGGGATGGAACTCAAGATTTTCTGCATGTCAAACCCTTTCAACTAATCCTAATTCCTAGATCCCTAACTAAATTTTATAATCAACTTGTCATACTCAAGAAAAATATCCCTTGATATTATTTTTCCTACTGATTGAGTCTGTATTACATTTTCAAATCAGGCTGGAGAGATAGCTCAGAGGTTAAGAGCACTGGCTACCCTTCCAGAGGTCCTGAGTTAAATTCCCTCCAACTACATGTTGGCTTACAACTATCTGTGATGAGATCTGGTGCCCTCTTCTGGCCTGCAGGCAGAACATTGTACACATAATAAATAAATGAATAAATAAATAAATAAATAAACAAACAAACAAACAAACGAATAAATACATACATACATACATAGATATATCTTTTAAAAAATAAATTTACAAATCAACACAATGCCATCCAACTCATGGTGTGTTAATTTTTAATACAATAATATCCATGTATTTCTGTTTGTTTTGATCTACTTTTGATTGAAGATTGTTACACAGTTTTTTTTAATTTATTTTTTTTAAATTTTGACTTATTTATAAAATAAAGTTCTTCTTTCCCCCATGTATCTCCTTGCTCTCCCTCCCTTCCCCCTTCCAATCTCTTCAGGTCAGCCTTCAGCCTCCCTCCTTCCCATCTCCCACACCCTCCCTCCAGATGGCAAGAAGTTCCAAGGTGGATCAGCTCAGCATCTACTCCAGGAAGGTCCGATTTCCTCATCCTAATGTCAAGACTGGGTTAGGTGTTCCTCTGGAAGGAATGGGCTCTGAAGTGTCAGTCTATGCATAGAAATACCATCTGATTCCTCCCCTCCAGGCTCCACATACTGCTCATGTCAGTGGACAGTTGCTTATCCTTGGAGGGCCTAGTTCCTTTTTTGAAGGTTTCCCAGTGGCTGTTCTTAATTCAGTAAGTTCTCCAGAGCTCCAGCCAGCCATTACTGTGGGAATTTTCCTCATAGTCCCTATCCCCTTGCTCATATAGACTCTCCTCCCCTGCTCTCAGCTGGACCAGGAACTCAGCCCAGTGCTCAGCCATGTATCTGTGCCTCTACCTTTATTCATTGTTGGATGTAAGTTCTGTGATGGCACTTAGGGTGTATATTCATCTGATTATAGAGGAAGTCCTGTTTAAGCAACACCTTCACTATTGGTTGGGACCTAGCCAGGGACATCCTGTGAGTTCTTGGAGGTTTCCCTAGCACCCAGTCTTTTTCCAACCCCACATTGCTTCCTCTACTAAGATCTTCATCTCTTTTTTTCCCTCCTTGTTGTTCCTCTCACTCAATCATCTCCTTCTCTCATTTGTTCCCACACCTTCTTGATTATGGCCCCATATGCTCCCAATTAGCTAGGAAGATCTTCTCTATTTTCTCTTCCTAGGGGAATCCCTGGATGTCTCTTTTAAGTTCCTTTTGATCCCAAGTTTTTCAGGGTTTGTGGTTTGGAGCTTGGGTGTTCTTTGCTTTTTATAATGATAGACCCTAGAGTCAGGGTACTATCCTCAGGAAGGGGGGCCCAAGAACCCAGACTCCAGTCCAGTTGATGCAAATATAAGAGGATTTATTTCGTCTGTACAGGCAGGCTACCTCCCTGCCTTGGGAGCAAGAGAGTAGCAGCGATTAACAATCTCATATCTCTTTTAAAGGCTAAAAAAAACCCATAAAATCACCATAGCAACTGGGGCAATACATGACTGGTCACTTTAAAGGTCATATTATAATTATAAGGTTGCTCACAATAGTCATGGGGTTGCCTTAAGGTCAGCTGGTAAGGGGGATTTTACAACTGGGTGTTGGTCACAACTATTCTGCTTGGAACTTCTGATATTTTAATCCCAGATTCGACTATTATGTCCTATCTGAGTTGATTATGGCTATCTGTGCTGGGTCACTCTGTTTCCTGGGACAGACTTTTAGACTTTTAGTTCCTTGTTCTCATGGGGGATGCTCTGCCGAATACCTGAACTGAATGCCTGGGTTAGGCCCTAGAACCCAGGGTCCTTCAGTCTAAAAAGTATAGATGTTATATTTCCGGTTTCTAGTGTATGTTCTCTGGCCCTGAGTTTCAAAAGCTTGGAGCCTCAGCCCATCTCTGTAGTGCAGATAAACATTATTTGTGCTTAATTTTTTTAAAGATTTATTTATTTATTATATACAGTGTATACAGAAGAGGGTACCAGATGTCATTAGAGATGGTTGTTAGTCACCATGTGGTTGCTGGGAATTGAACTCAGGACCTCTGGAAGATCAGTCAGTGCTCTTAACCTCTGAGCTGTCTTTCCAGCCCCAGTGCTTAATATTTAACTACATGTTTTCTTTCTTTCTTTTCTTTTAATTCTCATATCTTTTGCCTCATGGAAATTTCCAGAGGAAGAATTCACTAAGGAATGTCTGAAGAACAATCAATTTGATTCTGATTCTTTAACTCACTCATTATAAATAGAACATCAATTATGATTGCATAAGATTATCTAGGCCTCAGGTCAAATGTGTTAAGGCTGCCCCAAAAGCATTGGGCTTTTACTTTCCTTTCGGAAGAGATAGTTCTGCTTTCCCTTTTACAAAAAAACAAAAAAAACAAAAAAAAACAAAAAAAACAAAAAAACAAAACAAAAAAAAAAAAAACCACAAAACTCATAACTTGTTGAATTTTCAAATTTGGAAAGACAAACCAGATTTAGGGCTGCCAAACATAGCACATATTCTAGAAATATCTGAATCTCTGAAGACATATCTTCTGTACAAGTGTTACATGCATTCATGCCTTTCTATAGTAAGGAAACACTCAAATGGTAGCAAGCCACCATTCAATCTCTAGGGCATGGGAGCCAGCAGGCTCTACAGATCAATATGGGCTCATAATGCAGAGGGGTTTCTTTGTTGAAATTCACAATGACCTAATTTTATACTTTATGGTAGCTTTTAATGTGTGTTGCTTGGAACTCTATAGGCCCCATCTGTTCCAACAGAAGACTTTGTCAACTTTGTATTTTTATGATATTACTGTAATTGCAGGGTTTTTAGATATTTGTAGAGTTTGAGCTGAAAAATGATGGGAAAAATAATCTATAAAAAGGTCTGAGATGTCATCAAGTTTTTCACAGCTACCATGCAATCACAGATGCCAGAGACATTTAACAATTTAATTATATTGAACTTAAAGTTCTTTTTCTAGTTTTAAAACTTGAAGTCTTTGGGTGACATAGAAAATGAAGACAAGAGAAAAATGGCATTTCTAGACTTTGTTTTCTCTGCTATCTTAGATTTCCTTGCTTTGTGCCCAGTGGAAAAGACTATCACTCCCTTAGCTGCTAAGAGAATCTCTCTTTGAATAATATATATGTTTAAAATGAATATGACAGATCCCAGGACTTTTGTCTTACACTATTGATTCTGTTGTTCTTCAAGTACCAAATGGAAATGGGCTTTAGTCTTTCCCATAGACATAAAATAAACTGATGCCTACAATTTTAATAAAGATTTATTTTAGTATATTCCATGTGTCTATGTGAATGCTTGCATATATGCATACCTGGTACTCCTGAAGGCCAGTAAAGGATATTAGAAGAAAAAGAACCAGAGTTACAGGTGGTTGTGAGCCACTATGTGGGTGATGGGAGCCAAACTGAAGTCATCTGTAAGAGTAAGTTCTCTTAATTGCTGAGCCATGTCTCCTACCTCTATAGTCTATAAGTTTTAAGATTAAATCAAATCACAAAATGTGTGTCAAAATTCAGTATGTCTATGTTAGAGTAATTATAATGACATGATTTTAAAACATAGCTTGTTGGAGAAAGATATCCTCTAGATTTGTTTAAGATGGAGAAACACAGAAATACTTTAGAAAATTTCTAAGTAGTTTTAAGTTTATAATAGAATTTTGACATATATTCTCAAGCCCCAGTACTGCTATGAATATATTCCTTTTCTATGAACTGTAAAGAACTTTCATTTAAGAAACATGTTTTGGCACCTGGCATCAATAAAATCTGAACGAACATTGTTCCATTATCTCACTCTTGGTTTTCCATCCTGTGAAGCCATCATGACTGACAACTTATAATAGACTTATGTCTGAGCAAATGATTTGAACACTCCATTTGTCATTTTACCCAACATTTTCACAAGCAATTAGGCTAATTTTTCTTACAAGAAATTAGCTTCCATCATGAGATTAACCCCCTTTCTGAAAGAAGGTTTATGTCACACTATAGTAAAAACAAATATCAAAAGAAAATAAATAGGCTTGACTTTAGATAAAAATGGATCATGTAACTATAATGATAGTAGTAGGCTGCCAAAAACAAAATTTTCAACACAGCATAGAAAATACACCAATTAAATCGGGCTTGTTGGTGAATGTCTTTAACCCTAGCACGTGACAGGCAAAAGCAGTTAGGTCTCTGAGTTTGAGGACAGCCTGATCTACAAACAGTGTTGCAAGACAGCCAGGATTACACAGAGAAACCCTATCTCAAACAGCAAAAAACAAAAATAGCCCCCCTCACACACACAGAAACAAACAACAACAAAACATCTCATGTGCATGTTTGATGCCAGAGGTGAATTTGACATTCAATGAATAATTTTCCTATCCAAAGAAGAGGTGGAGGAGGAATGAAGGCAGCATGGAGGCCTACAGCAGACTGAGTTAATTATTTATTCAGAAACTCATAGGAAGATTGGAGATAGTGACTAGTAAGAAGGAATGGAACCAGGAAAATGATGCTACAATTTGACACTTCCCACCAGCAATCTTATATGTTTTTACCTTCACTGTCCACCCCCGCTACTTGCATCCCCAACTTTTGATAACCACTGGTACTTTTCTAGCCTCACAATTGTCTCTGTTTCAAAACTGAATTGCATTATGTAGTCTTTGAGAATAACCTATTTCATTCTGTCTAGTTCCCTTGCAATTCATTTAAAGCATTAACAATTAATATTTTTCTCTTTCTTCTGTTTAAAAATTTATCATTCAGGGCTGGAGAGATGGCTCAGTGGTTAAGAGCACGGTCTGCTCTTCCAGAGGACCCGGGTTCGATTCCCAACACCCACATGGCAGCTCACAACTGTCTGTAGTTCCAGTTCCAGACAAACACCAAGGCAAATAAGTAAATAAATAAATAAATAAAAGTGTTTTAAAAAATTTATCATTCATGTTGTCATGTGAGTATGTATATGTGTGTGTTTGTGTGTGCATGTGCACACATATGCTATGTGTGTGAACGAGTCAAAGCAAATACTTATATGTATGTCCTTATACTTTTGTGGATTTCAGAGGACAATTTTTAGGAGTCAGTTCTCTCCTTTTACTGAAGGTTCTAGGAATTAAGTGAACTCAGTCAAGAGACTCTTAAACAAGTACTTTTACTCACTTAGCCATCTCACCTTTCTTCCTTTCTGTTGATGAATAGTATTTCAGGTTGTATATGACTGTATACTAATCATGAAGCATTTCTTGGTTGTTTACAGTGTTTACCTAATACAAATAAAATTGCTATTAGTATATAGGCTTTGGTGTGAGCATTATAATAAATGTCCAAGATGGCAATTATTTGGTTGTATTATGAATGTTTGTTTAGGAAAATACCCATAATCAAATGGATAACCACCCTATACGAAATGATCAGAATGGCTATATTACCTTACATTGTCATTAACAAAGTATGAAAGTTTCCCACATATCCACAAGCATTTGGACAATTTTCTTTTTATATTAAAAATTTTTTGTTAACATACACACCATTGTTTCCCCCTTCCCTCTCCTTTTGCCAGTCCTCCCCCAGCTTCCTCCCACTCCATCCCCTCATCCATTCCTCAGAGAGGGTTAGGACTCCCAAGGGGAGTCAATTCAGTCTGGCATATCCAGTTGAGGTAGGACTAAGCTCCTCTCCCCAGTATCAAGGCTGAGCCAGATGTTCCTCTATAGGGAATGGATTCCAAGAAGCCAGATAATGCAGTAGGAATAAATTTTGGTCCCTCTGCCAGAGGGCCCGCAAACTGCCCATGCCATTAGACTTTCATCAACATTCAGAGAACTTAGTTCAGTCCCATGTAGGTTCCCCAGCTGTAGGAGTTAGTGAATTCACAGAAAGCTACAATCAGCTGGCTCTGTGGGTTTCCTCATTATGATCTTGACTCCTTTGCTCATATACTCTCTTCTTCCTCTCTTCAGATGGACTGGGAGCTTTATTCAATGTTTAGCTGTGGATCTCTGCATCTGCTTCCACCAGTTGCTATATAATGACGATTTATAGAATTTATCATCAATTTGATTATAGGGGAAGACCAGTTCAGACACCATCTCTACTATTGCTTGGAATATTAGTTAGGGTCATCTTTGTAAGTTCTTGGGTATTTTCCAAGCACGAATTTTATCTCTAACCCTACAATGGCTCCATCTATCAAGACATCTATTTCTTTGTTCTCCCTCCCTGTCTCTCCCCCAAGTCAACCATCCAATTCCCTCATATTCTCTTCCCACCTCACTTTGTCCCCTCCATTGTCCCAATTTACTCAGGATATCTTTTCTATTTCCCCCTGGATGGGTACAAACGTCTCTCTTAAGTTTCTGCTATAACCTAGCTGCTATTATTTGTAGCCTGGCTATTCTTTGCTTTATGTCTAAAATCCACTTATGAATGAGTACATACCATGTTTATATTTCTGGGTCTGTGTAACCTCATTCAAGATGTTATCTTCTAGATAGCATTTATCTGCAATTTTCAGAATTTTTTTTCTCCTGAGTAGAACTCTATTATGTAAAGGTACCACACACTTTTAATTCATTCTTCAGTTGAGGGGCATCTAGGTTGCTCCCAGGTTGTAGCTCTTAGAAATAATGCTGATATGAACATAGTTGAGCAAATGTCCTTGTGGTAAGAATGTGCATCCTTTAGGTATATGCCCAAGAGTATTTTGCTGTTCATTAGGTGGATTGACTCCCATTTTTCTGAGAAACTCTCATACTGATTTTCAAAGTGTCTGTACAAGTTTACATTTCCACCAGCAACGGAGAAGTGTTTCTTTTATGCCACATCCCCTCCAGCATAGGCTGTTATTAGTGTTTTTGTTCTTAGTCACTCTGACAGATATCCCAGAGTTGTTTTGATTTGTATTTCCTTGAAGGCTAAGGATGTTGAACAATTTTTTAAATGTCTGTCAGACTTTTGAGATTCTTCTGCTGAGAATTCTCTATTTAGCTCTCTCTGTACAACATTTTGAATTATATTATTTGGTTTTTATTTCTAGTACCTTGAATTATTTATATATTTTAGAGATGAGTCCTTTGTCAGATATAGGGTTAGTGAAGATCTTTTTCCATTATGTTCCATTCTGTAGGCTGTTGTTTTGTCTTATGGACCATGTCCTTTGCCTTAGAGAAGCTTCTCAGTTTCAGGAGGTCCCATTTATTAATTGTTGCTCTCAGTGTTTCTTCTAATGGTGTTATATTTAGGAAGTAGTTTTCTATGCCAATGCATTCAAGGTTACTTTCCACTCTCTTTTTGCTCACCTTTAGTGCAACTGGGTTTATACTGAGATCTGTGATCCACTTGGACTAAAGTTTCGTGCAGAGTGATAGATATGGATCTATTTGCATAATTCTACATGCCATCATCCAGTTATGTCAGAACCATTTGTTGACAATACCTTTTTTTCCTTGTGTATTTTTGGACTCTTTGTCAAAAACTAGGTGTTCACAGATATATGTCAATCAAAGTAACTCAAAGCAACTCAAAGACACAACAAAGAATGAGCATTACAGACCAATTTCCCTCATGAATATTGATGCTAAAATTCTCAACAAAATTTTAGCAAACTGTATACAACAATATATAAAAAAATATCATCCCACATGATCAAGTAGGCTTCATCTCAGAAATGTAGGGATGGTTCCCCATAAAAAAAAAATAAATGTCATCAATCATATAAAAATACTGAAGGAAAATCACCATGTGACCATCTCCTTAGATACTGAAAAAGTCTTTGACGAAATCCAACACTCCTTTATGATAAAGCTCTAGAGGGATCAGGAATACAGGGAAAGTATCTTAATATAATAAAGGCGATTTATAAGAAGCCAACAGCCAACAACAATCTTAATGGAGAAAAACTCAAAGCAATCCCACTAAAATCAGGAATGAGACAAGGATGTCCTCTCTTCCCTTATCTATTCAATATAGTTCTCCAAGTTTTAGCTAAAGCAATAAGAGAACAAAAAGAGATTAAGGGGATACAAATTGGAAAATAAGTGAAACTATCTCTCTTTGCAGATGATATGATTGTACACATAAGTGACCACAGAATTCTACCAGGGAACTCCTACAGCTAAAAAACACCTTCACCAATGTAGCAGGGTATAAGATTAACTCAAAGAAATCAGTAGCCCTTCTATACACTAGAGATAAAAGGGCTGAAAAAGAAATAAGAGAAACATCACCGTTTATAATAGCCACAAATAGTATTAAATACCTTGAAGTAATTATAACCAAAGAAGTAACAGATCTATATGACAAAACTAAATCACTGCAGAAGAAAATTGAAGAGGATATCAGAAAATGGAAAGCTCTTCCATGTTCCTGGATAGGTAGGATCAACATAGTAAAAACGGCAATTCTACCAAAAGCAATCTACAGATTCAATGCACTGCCCATCAAATTCCCAACACAATATTTTATGGACCTTGAAAGAACAATACTCAATTTCATTTGGAATAACAGGAAAGCCAGGATTGCCAAAATTTTTCTTCAACACAAGAAACTCAAGAAGTATCACCATCCCTGTCTTCAAATTATACTATAGAGCTACAGTAATAAAAACAGCCTGGTACTGGCTTAAAAACAGATTAGTGGATCAATGGAATAGAAATGAGGATCCAGACATTAACCCAAAAACCTATGAACCCCTTATCTTCGACAAAGAGGCCCAAAATATTCAATGGAAAAAAGACAGTATCTTTAACAAATGGTGTTGGCATAGCTGATTGGTATTGTGTAGAAAAATGAAAATAGATCCAACCCTGCACAAAACTCAAATCCAAGCGGATCAAAGACCTCAACATAAACCCTGCCACTCTGAACTTGATACAAAAGAAAGTGGGAAATACTCTTCTACAAATTAGCATAGTTGACTACTTCCTAAATATAATGCCAGTGACACAGACACTAACAACAACAATCAATAAGTGGGATCTCCTGAAACTGAGAAGCTTCTGTAAAGCCAAGGACACTGACATTAGGACAAAATGACAGCCTACAGAATGGGAAAAGATTTTCACCAACCCTACAAGTGATAAAGGACTGATATCTAAGATATATAAAGAACTCAAGAATCTAGCCCAAAACCTTGAATAATCCCACCAAAAATGGGGTTCAGATCTAAAAAAGGAATTCTCTGCAGAAGAATTACAAATGCTTGAAAGGGACTTGAAAAAGTGATCAACATTTTTAACCATCAGAGAAATGCAAATCAAAACAACTTTGGGATACCACCTGACACCTGTCAGGTTGGCTAAGATAAAAGTCACAGATGACAGCCTATGCTGGAGAGGATGCAGAGCAAGGGGAACAATCCTCCATTGTTGGTGGGAGTGTAAGCTTTTTCAGTCACTCTGGAATGCAGTATGGCAGTTTCTCAGAAAACTGGGAATCAATCTCCCCAAGGACCCAGCAATACCACTTCTGAGTGTATACCCAGATGCACATTCACACTCCAAAGGCATTAGCTCAACTATGTTCATAGCACCATTATTTCTAATAGCAAGAACCTGGAAACAACCTAGATGTCCCTCAACTGAAGAATGGATTAACAAACTATGGTACATCTACACAATGGAGTACTAATCAGCAGTAAGAAAAAAAATTGATATCCTAAAATTTGCAGGCAAATGGATGGATTTGGAGAATATCCTCCTGAGCGAGGTATCTCAAATCAAGAAAGATAAGCAGGGGATATACTCACTCATTAGTGGACTCTAAACAAAAAAGCAAAAAGCAAAGTATTTCCAAGCTGCAAATCACAACCACTGAACAGCTTGGGATCTGAAACACCTTGGTTTGACATCTTAGATCCCATTCCCTCCACAGGAACACCTGACTCAGTCTTGATGTTGGAGGGAGGAAACTGGATCTGCCAGGAGTAGAGGCTGAACTGAGCAAAATTGGGACCTTGGTACCTCCTGCCCCTGATGGGGAGGAGAGGGGGAGATGTGGAGAAGAGAGAGTGACTGGAGGGAGTGGTAGGAGGAAGGGACCTTGAATAAGGATATACATGGATGGAAAATGTGGCTTTATTTATAATAAAAAAATCAAAAAATTAAAAAAAGAAAAGATACATCCTATTACAATGGATGCAAAAACAGAAACCATTCTTCTGCTGCATTCAAGCAACATACCTCAACTTCAAAGACTGAAACAGGCTCAGAGTAAAGTGTTGGGAATAGACTTTACAATCAAATGACCCTAGGAAACCACTTTGTCTAGCCATTCTAATATCTATTATCTAACAAAATAGACTTTAAACTAGAATCAATGAAAAGAGGCCAGGAAGGTCACTACTTATTCATCTCAGAAAAAGTTCACCAGACAAAATCTTAATCCTGAATATCTATGCCCCTAACTCAAGGGCACTTACATATATAAGCGAAATACCTCTGAAGCTTAAAGCCCATATCAAACCTGACACACTAATAGTGGGAGAGTTCAACCTTTCACCCTTTGATAGGTCAACCAGACATAATCTCAACAGAGAAATAACGGATCTAGCAGAAGTTCTGACCAAAATGGACTTAGTAGATATATACTGAAACCTCCACCCAAACCAAAAGGAATATATGTATTTCTCAGCACCCCATGGAACTTTCTCTAAAATTGACCACATACTAGGTCATAAAGCAAATATCAATAGTACCCAAAAATGTGTATAACACCTTGTACCATTTCAGATCACCAGGGTCTAAAGTTAGAGTTCAACAACATCAAAAATCACAGAGAGCCTACCAACTCATGGAAACTAAACATCACTCAACTGAACCACCTCTGGGTCAAGGAAGAAATTAAGAAAGAAATCAAAGACTTCCTAGAATTGAATAAAAATCAATCCACGACATATACAAACTTATGGGATATAATGAAAGCAGTCTTACATGGAAAATTCATAGCACTAGATGCCTATATGAAAAACCTAAAGAAATCCCACACTAGAGAACTAACAGCACAACTGAAAGCCTTAGAACAATTAGAAGCAAACTCACCTAGAAAGAGTAGATGGCAGGAAATAATCAAACTTAGAGCTGAAATCAACACAATTGAAACAAAAAGAACAATACAGAAAATCAATGAATCAAAGAGTTGGTTCTTTGAGAAAGCTAACAAGACAGATAAACCCTTATCCAAACAAACCAAAATGCAGAGAGAGAGTATCCAAATCAACAAAATCAGAAATGAAAAGGGGGACATAACAACAGACCCCCAGGAAATCCAGAGAATTGTCAGGTCATACTTTGAAAATCTATACTCCACAAAAATGGAGAACACAGAAGAGATGGATAGCTTTTTGGACAGATACCAGTTACCAAAATCAAATCAAGATCAGATTAAAGACCAAAAGCAGATCTATAACACCAAAGGAAATTGAAGCTGTCATTAAAAGTCTCCCAAATAAAAAAAGCCCAGGCCCAGATGGTTCCAATGCGGAGTTCTACCAGATTATCAAAGAAGAGTTGATTCCAATACTCCTCAAACTGTTCCATTCAGTAGAAACCAAAGAAACATTGCCAAACTCTTTTTATGAGGCCACAATAACCCTGATACTCAAGCCACTCTGAGATGCAACAAAAAAAGAGAATTGCAGACCAATTTCCCTTGTGAACATTGATGCAAAAATTCTCAACAAAATTCTGGCAAACCAAATCCAAGAACATATAAAAGAAGTTATTCACCATGATCAAGTAGGGTTCATTCCAGAACATATGGAAAACTGTAAATGTCATCTATCATATTAACAAATTGAAGGAAAAAAAAAAACACATGATCATCTCCTTTGATGCTGACAAAGTCTCCACTGTTCTATAAGGCAAAGGATACAGTCAATAAGACAAAACAACAGCCTACAGAATGGGAGAAGTTCTTTACCATTCCTACATGTGACAGAGGATAAAAATCCCAGCTGACTACCTATGCTGGAGAGGATGTGGAGCAAGGGGAACTACTTCTCCATTGTTGGTGGGAGTATAAACTTGTTCAGCCACTCTGGAATTCAGTATGGCGGATTCTCAGAAAACTGGAAATCAATCTCCCCAAGGATCCAGCAATACCACTACTGGGCATATACCCAAAGGCTGCACATCTATACCTCAAAGGCAATTATGTTCATAGCAGCATTATTCATAATAGCAAGAAACTGAAAACAACTAGATGCCCCTCAATTAAAGAATGGGTTAACAAGCTGTGGTATAGCTGCACGATGAAGTACTACTCAGATGTAAGAAACAAAAAAATTGACATCCTAAAATTTGCAGGCAAATGAGTGGATTTAGAGATTATCCTTCTGAGTGAGGTATCACAAGCCCAGAAAGATATGCATGGGATGTATGTACTCACTCAATAAGCCTGAGTTCAATTCTCAAGACTCACATAGTGGAAGGTAAAAACTGACTTCAGATTATACTTTAGCATGAATATATTCATGAATGTTTACACATATAATAAATAAATTTATGTGATAAAATATAGAACATCAGAAAATCATTACTCCTAGGAATGCAAGGTGCTGCAGCTACTTTGGAACATAGTTTGGTAGTTTCTTGCATAAATAAGTGCACTATTCTATTCAGCAGCCTTATTCATAGATATTTATTCGAGTTCAAAATATGAGCTCATAAAAACCTTCACAGAGGTGCTTATCCAGATTTTTTTATAATTGTCAGACTTTGGAAACAGCCAACTTGCTCTTTGTCAGGTCATTGAATAAACTGGAAGACAATAAAATCTTATTTGGGAGCTTCAGCACGTTACTAACTTTACAATTTTAATGTGATGTAAAACTCTAAACATATAACATCTTCATGGTGACAACTGAAAAGTACTTGCAAAAATGTGAAGAAGAAAGGAGGAAGGCTCAGAACTATTACAAATGCAAAATCATAAACAAATACTTAGAAATATTAACAATAATTAGTTAACAAATCTTATGAATGAAGCTAAACACAGTATTATAACATAATACTACAAATAAATTCCTAGTTACATACCCAAATAGTCTAAAACTGTTACTGTTGTTCAGGGTCCTAACAGCTTCCTCAAGAGGGGGCAAGAAGGCACAGACTCAATGACACATTCCCTAGGAGTCAGATGAAGAGCAAACAGCAGACTCCTTTATTCAGCAATGGGGAGAGCCCCAACTCCCAGTCCAGTCAAAGAGAGTGAGGAGTGATTATATAAGCAAAGGGGTCAACGTCATGATGGGGAAACCCACTGAGACAGTTGAGCTACTGGGAGTTCACTGGCTCTGGACTGACAGTTGGAAACCTGCATGGGACTGAACTAGGCACTCTGAATGTGAAAGACAGTGTGGCTTGGACAGATTGTGGGGCCTCTGGCAGTGGGACCAGGATTTATCTCTAGTGCATTTATTTCTACTGGCTTTTTGGAGCCCATTCCTGTAAAGGGATACCTCACTCAGCCTTCATGTGGTGGATGGGTTTAGTCCTGCCTCAACTTTACATGCAGACTATATTGACTCCCTGTGGGAGTTCTTACCCTCTCTGAGAAGTGGATGGGGGTAGGATGGGGAGAAGCTGGGGGCTAATAGGAGGAGGGGAGGAAAGGGGAACTGTGGTTGGTATGTAAAATTAAAAAGAACCCTTTTAAATAAAGAAAAAAATAGTTTTGAAGTTTCTGATGAAGGAAAATATAATACAATATTATAACATAATACTACAATTAAACTCCTAGTTATTTATTCAAATGGACTGAAACTTGATCCTACACAGAATAAACTAGTACAGAAATGATTATAATTCTTTATTTATAATTACCAAGATTGGTAACAACAAGATGTTCATTCAATAGGGAAATGTAGAAACAAACTGTAGTGCATTTATATAATGGAATATTATCCACTGATTAAAAAAAAACAAATGAGCTATCGATTCACTAAACACATGAATAAATAAATAAATTTCATATTCACATTGCTAAATGAAAAAAGCCAGTCTAGAATGACTAAATATTCCAGCTACATGACAATATGGAAAATACAAAACCACAGAGACAGTAAAGTAGTTTCCAACTGGCTGGTTTGGGGAAGTGATGAATAGGTAGATCATACAGGATATTGTAATTATGGCTTAGTGATAGCATGCATTAGTCAAAAGCTGTAGAAGCTATTTGAGCATAGTAATGTGTTGCTGGGTTCTAACAGATCCTTCAGGGGAGGGAGGAGAAAGCAGGAGTCAATGACAAAGACCGGGGGAGTCAGTTGAAAAGGGGTAACCCATTTATTCAACAATAGGGAGAGCCTTCTATACCCTCCTCCCAGCACCTGGGCTGTGTCATGATCTGGTGATATTGCATGGCTGTCCCTTATTGGCTAGGCATAACCAGGAGATCTGACAGCATTTGTTGCTAAACAGAAACTCTGGGCAGTGCCTGTTGTTAGGCTGATTTCAAGCAACCAGGAACATTGGACAGTGGCTGTTGCTAGGCCCTCAGGGAAACTCCAGTTTGGCCCATGAGGAAGTACATTATGTGCATTCCTTGGTGACTGGTTTGAGCCAATTTCCTTGGTGCTATGGGCCTGTCCTACTACAGTAATGCACATCTATAATCCCAGAGGCTGAGGTGGAAAGTCAGCTAGTTTAAGGTACAGTCTGGGGTACATAGTGAGACTCCATCTGAAAAATAAAAGCAAGCAACCAACCAACAAAACAAAGAAACAAAGCAAAAGAAAAAAAAAACCCACACAAATAAAAAGCATCATAGAACTATACAACAAAGAATAAAAAATATTATAAATTGAACTTTCATATTTAGTATTGGTTCTTCATTAATATCCTCTGTACCATATCTTTGCAAGGTGGCAACAACTTTGAAGGACATTTGGGAATATAACTCCATCCATTAAGTGCTTGCCTAGTTTACAAACAAGCTCTGGGTTCAAGCCTCATGACAGCATAAAATGGATATGGTGACAGGTGTCTATTATCCTGGCATTGGAGAGGTGGAAAATCAGAAATTAAAGGTTATGCTTGGCTACATAGAGTTTGAGGCCAGACGGGGCCAAACTGTGTTAAAAAAAGACAAACAAAACACCCCAAACAATAACAACTGTATTCTCTACTTAAAAGTGTTTCTATAAACTTAGAAAAAATAATAATAAAATTATTTACTTTTAAAAATATGTTTAACATACAGTCCAGCAATCACACTCCTTATTTTGAAGTTAATATTTTCAGTACTTACTTCACCAGAAAATTAAACTAAAAGCAAACCTTCGAAGGAATGGCTCATTGTGACCTCCTTCTCACTCCCTTTTGTTTCTCTGTCATGTTTGGTTAAGAGTGTTATCTTACTACTTCCAAATCTGTAAATCAAAATAAACTCTTTCTCTTTTAACTTCTGGGTTAATTATATGTAGTATTTTTCATAGCAACAAAACACTAATAGATAAAATATCTCTAGCTAAGTAGGAGAAACTAATATTTTGGAATCAGTGGACTGCTTTGTATCACGATTGTGAGAGTAAATACATAATCTTACACTTTTGCCAAAGCTCATATATACTAGAAGAAATTATACTGTCTTAGGGTTTCAGTTGTTGTGAAGAGATATGATGACCACAACTCTTATAAAGGAAACCACTTCATTGTGTAGCTTACAGTTTAGAGGTTCAGTCTATTTTCATTAGAATGGGACATGGAAGTGTATAGGCAGACACGGTGCTGGAGATGGAGCCAAGAGCTCTACATCTTGATCTGCAGACAATAGGAAGTGAACTGAGACATTGAGTGTGGTTTGAGCATATATGAGACCTCAAAGTCCATCCCAGTGACATACTTTCTCCAACAAGGCCACACTCACTCCATCAAAGCCATACCTTCTAATAGTGCCACTCCCTATGGGTTTATGAAAGCCAATTGCATTTAAACAACCTGTATATAAGTAATATATAAAAACTACAGATAAACAACATACATAACAATGTAAGTACATATCTAATATAAATAAATACATGTAAAAATATATAAAAACTATATATAAGTAGAAAAACAAAGGCTTACCTATTTCTCTTATAAATATATTATATACTACAGAAATAAAGCTTAGTATTTTTAGAAACATAGATTTCAGTGTCCTTGGAAACCAGGATTTACTTTTGAAGAAAGCATTCCAAATTGGTGCATTGTTTTTTAATAGTTACCTTGGTTTAGAAACCATTTTTGTTCAAAACATTTTATCAGGGAGTACTAAGAGAAGAATTAAAATGTGAGTCATAAACCAGGGTAAATCTAGTAGGTTCATCCATAGTGTTGCCTATATTGTACCAGAAAAATCTATAGACATTTAGAGCTGCATTATTTGAAGATAAAGACTTAGATAAGCCTCTGTACCAGATTTTGGAAATGAAGGCGAAATTTAGATAATATTCTAAGCATAAGGCAAACATATATTTCGCTAAAAAGATACTTTTTAAACTTGTCAAATCTATAGAGTGCAGATTTTTAAAAATATATTTATTTTTATTTTGTGTGAATTGGTGTTTTGCCTGCATGTATAACTGTGTAAGGGTGTCAGATCTTGGAATTACAGACATTGTTAGCTGCCATGCCGATGCTGGGAATCGAACTCAGGTCCTCTGGATGAACAGTCAGTGCTCTTAAATGCTGAACCTTCTCTCCAGCCCTAGAGTGCAGATTATTTAAAACGTTATCATTTAGTCATTCTTGTAGGAATGCTCCAAGTCATTGTAGAACTACCAATCAGTACCATAGTTAATGTGGAGCATAGTTTATAGAAACTGTATGCCACACAGACACACATATGCATAGACACAATTTTATTAGCATACAATACACAAACATGCTTGAACCTACCTTGTCACATTTATCAATGGGCATGCATATCTGTGTAAACAGGCACACACATGTAAAAATATAGTCACACACACACACAAACATGCTTTTGCACAAAGAAATGCATAGGCATAGCCCCAGATGGACAATACTTTTTTCTCCTCAACAAGGTAGGGCATTTTTATATCTACTGTAGAAACGACAATGAACTAAAATTTCCTCATACTTAAATAATAGTATGCATATATCTTTATTTTTAATATATTTTTATTTAAAAAGGTTTTTCCCTATGTATACCCCTGCCCGTCCTCCTTTCTCTCCTCCCAATCACTCCCAGTCCTCCTTCAGCCCCCCACTTCATTCCCCCCATTCATTCCCCAAGGAGGGCAAGGGGTCCCAAGGTTAAGGTGAGACATTTATATCTATATCTATATCTATATATATAGATATATATATAGATATATATGTGTGTGTCTAAATAAATATATGTCTAAAGACAAGTAACAGTGGATAAAATGTATATGAAGAAATTTGAGTACTTGTATATTGCTGGTTGGATGTAAAAATGGTGGAAACAGTCTCACAATTCTTTAGTAAGTTTAATATAGAGTTACCATATGGCTAAAGATTTGTATTCCTAGGTATATACCCGAGGAAATTGAAAACAGGTTTTCAAAATAATTAACATGTTTGTATCATCAGTATTCACTGTATCCAAAAAGTGGAAACAACTCTAGAGTCTACCATCTGATGGATAGATATACAAAATGAGATAAGCCTATTCAATATAATCTAATGCTATTTGCATGTAAAAGAAATGAAGTTTGCCACAATAAAAACAAGAACAAATGTATAAATGAATTACATGGATGAACTTAGATAATTTAAATGAAAGAAGCTAGACACAAAAGGGCATGAAATTACAAAGGGACAAAGCATGTTTGTAGTTTCTAGAAGGTAGAGAGAAGGGAGAATGGGTCATTACTGCTTAAACGGTACAGCATTTTATGTTTGCTGTAGTTAAAATATTCTATATTTAGATAGTGAGAGTACATAACATTTTGATTGCAAAAATATACACTGAATTGTTCACTTCCTAGTTGTTAAAATGGTAAGTTTTACCTCAATGAAAAAAAAAGCTTTCAGAGAAAACATTCAGTGCAGAATTTATCCTTAAGCAAAATTGTTAACATGGCACAGAATTTATCACCATTTCGAGAAATGTTTATGTAATAGCTCAGAATTAAGATTAAACTTTTCTTCTGAATTAAAATCATTTCTATTTTCTGTTTGAAAAAAATGAAAAGAAAGCTAAAAATAGATCTACTTTATGCTCCATAAAATTCTTTCCTACTAAAAAGAGCCCAGGTCTGGAAGGATTGACTTCGAATTCTACCACACTTTAAGAGTTATAACCAGTACTTCCCAAATTATCTTTTTTTTTAAATAACAAAACTAAATAAACACTTCCAAAGTTCTTCTACAAAGCCAGCTCTATTTCAATATCAAATCCAAGTAAAAAAGAGTGAACTGTAAACTAATGTCTCTGATGAACATAGACATAAAAATTCTCAATTATTATCCTAATAATAAAGACATATATCAAAAGGAATATCCACCATGAAAAAGTTAGATTTAGCCTGGAGATGCAGGGGTAATTAAACATATTTAAATCAATTTATGAACTTAAAGAAAAAATAACACATATTTCAATAGATGCAGAAAAAGATGTTGAATTCAACATGCCTTCATGATAAACATTCTAGAGAGAGCAGGATTAGGAGCATACTTCATCACAATAAAAGCTATGTATGAGAGACCCACAGCCAACATCATTCTAAATGGAGAAAAGCTTGAAGCAATCCTACTAAAGTTAGGGGAGTTAGGGGAGAAACAGAGCTGTCCCTGTCCCTACTCCTTTTCAACAGTGTGGTTCAAACACTGGCTGAAACAGTAAGATGACAGAAGCAAAGTAAAGGGATACAAATAGGAAAATAAGTCCAATTATTCCTATGTACCAGTTGTTATGATATATATATCATAACAAAATTAAACCAGGAAGCTTCTGGAAATCATCAACAAATTTAGTAAAGTAGCAGGGTACAAAATCAACTTACCAAATCAGTGACTCTTTTGTACACCAATAATAAACATTCTGAGAAAGAGATAATGGAAATACTCCCATTTACAATAGCCTCAAAAAAAATCTAGGAATAGAAGTAATAAAGGGAGTGGGAGATTTCTACAATGAAAACATTAACTCTGGTTGAGCAAGAAAGTAGAAGATGAAAATATCTCCCATGCCAATTGATCAAATTAATAGTGTAAAAATGAACATTCTACCAAAAGCATATTTTTTCACATTCTGTACAATTCTAATCAAAACCCCCATGCTATCCTTCACAGAAATAGAAAAAATAAATCCTAAAGTTTATATGCATGATGGCTTACAATGGCCTGTAATTCAGTTCTAGGGGTTCTGACACTTTCTTCTGACCTCTGTAGACTTCCGTATGCAGGCAATACACATCCGTACATGCAGGAATATATTCTCTCTCTCTCTCTCTCTCTCTCTGTCTCTCTCTCCCTCCCTCCCTCCCCCCTCTCTGTCTCTTTCTCTCTCACACACACACAAAAGTACACGCACACACACATGTCTTTAATTGAAAAAGTAAGCAAATATGAATTTTTAATCTACTCCCATTTCTTGTACCCCTGTAAATGTTGATATTCTGTTGTTTGTTTAGTCTTTTCAAGAGATTAATTCTCCAGTTTGTTCATCATGTAGTATATAGCTATTTATTTATTTATTTGTTTGTTTGTTTGTTTGTTTATTTTTGGTTTAAATATTTTGACAGATCAGCATAGCTTAGAGGTCACCTAGTTATTGTTTAGAGGATGTGCTTAATCAAATTTAGGCAGTAAGTCTTTCAACCTTGTATTGATGTGGATCATGGTATATTTAGGGAAGGGATTCCATATTTGTAAGTTTTATAGGCCTGCTACACCTTCGTCTGTCTGTAATTGCAAAATATCATACTCACTCAGGCAAAAGAAGCTCACCATACTCTCAGTCTCTCCAGGGCATAAACCCAGTGCTACATGTACACAATCTTCCGTATTCCCTGGACTCAGGGAACTTAGCTAGACCCACTGTGGCTCTTCTGTTTGCTGCTTCTCATCATTACATATTTTGCTGCTGTGTTCTATTGCTTGACTTAACTAGCATAATGACTTTAGACTAATTATGATTTTACCCTAACCCTTGATTATTTGTTCCAGAAATGGCTATTGCTTTCCAAACTACTTCTCATCATGAGTTTTTGTGTGCTCTGACACAAATAAAGCACAAGAAATGAGGCACCCCAGACTACAATGGCAGAGGCATGCCACAGACTCACCAGTAACCTCCCCTCCTACAACCAAATATTTATCAGTAATTTTCCGTAGAGTCCTGGATTGTTGTAAATTTTGCCCAATTTTATTGTTGTTCTTTTGTTGTTTTTTTTTTTCTGTCTTTTCTTTTGGTTTTTGAGATTGAGTCTTCTGTTATTGAATATGGAATGCTAGTGCCTTGGCCTCTTGGATAGCTGATATTACAGGCTTGTATCATGATTGGCTTATCATTGCCTTTTGTGGACAGAACTAACTGAATTTTTCACTGTACATTTCAGGGAGCCTTGATTTCTGCTCAGTGCAATTTTCGTCTAATTGTGATATTAGTATGTTAAGCATACACTGCCTCATGAGCTTACAAGCTTCTGATCCCATAATTCTTCCTCTTTTAGATCTGGCAATTCTGAATGCTCTATATCGGGAACATAACCATATGTTTATTTATGTCTCTCCACAATCTCATAATTTATTGAATAATAATAAATTTATAAAGTACAGATAGTCCTGGTTCTCGTAATAGCTAGACAAGGCAGAGAAACACAAGTTCTCTTACTACAAACTGAATTAATATTATTAATTCCCATCATACATTACACATCACACAGTAAACATACCTATTTATATGGATGTGGGTGTTAGATTTGGCACCTATTTCACAGATTATGTCAAACACTTCTCTATAGTCTGCATCCTCTTCTCTACCAGGAGTTGTTACAGATGGCTGTCAGGTAAGCACTGCCTCTCTGAGCAGAGCAGGAAGCAAGAAGCAACCTTGATGCTAAGGCTTTAAGACAACTTGGTCATCATTATACATTGAGCAGCCCTACTTCTCTATCCAATGTGTCCCTGATTCCTCTTACATAATTTAAGTCACATATCTCTTGTCACTTATGTTTTTTTATATTTTCTTTTTTATCATTTAAAGCAATTTAAATTTAAAAATAATTTGATCATATTCTTCTCTTCCCCCAAACCATTTGAGATAATCTCCTCTGCCCTATCCACTCAACTTTAAGCTCTTTCTTCAAAAACAAACAAAAACCCAATAAAATAACTACCCCCGAAACAATGAGAATAAAACAAAAATACCCCACCCCCAAATTTTTTTAAAAACCACCAAATGGTAACCAATTAAATACACACAAAAAAGCTGTGGAGTCAATTATATGTTGTTTAAATATTCCTAAATGTGAGACTCCCTAGAGTGATATATACTCAGTGTTACTCTTTTGGAGAAAACTGACTTTTCCTTTTCCAGCAGGTATAAGGAACAGTTTGTTTGTTAACCTTTACCCTAGTGGCTAAGTTTTCATTCATTCTTTTCCTTATTCATTCTTTTTAAAACATAAGATTATAAAAAATTATCACCTCAGAGTTGAATAAGACAAACCAATAGAAGGAAAAAGCCCAGGAGAAGGCCCAAGAATCAGAGACCCACACATTTGCTCACTCAGGAATCCCATAAAAACACTAAACTGGGGCTGGAGAGATGGCTCAGCGGTTAAGAGCACCGTCTGCTCTTCCAGAGGACCTGGGTTCGATTCCCAGCACCCACATGGCAGCTAACAACTGTCTGTAGTTCCAGTTCCAGGCAAAATAAATAAATAAATAAATAAAGTTTAAAAAAAAAAAAGAAAAAACACTAAACTGAAAACCACAATATAAGTGAAGAAGACCTGGTGCAGACCTGCACAGGCCTTGTAAATGCAGCTTCACTTTCTGAGTTCATATGAACTTTGCTCATGTTGATTTAGAGGGCCTTGTTTTCTTAGTGTCTTGTAGTTTGTTTGTTGTTTTTTTTTTTTTCACTCTTTTGAGGGCCCATCACCCAGCTCCCAAATGAATACAAGGAGACTTACTCTTATGAAGACCTTAGTTTGGCTTATTTATAGTAAGCTTTCCTAACTTAAATTTTCTGGTTTCTCTTTAACTACATTTTGCCGTGGGGATTTTTACCTTTTTTTGTTCTATGTTTCTCTTTTTTTTTTATATACTTAATTTTATTTTATTTTAGGAGAGAGATTACAAGGGCAGAGGGTAGATACAAAGAGACAAGAAAGTGAATGAAATCAAGATGTTTTCTTTATAAGAGATGCTATGGTCTCTTTACAGCAGTAAAAACCCTAACCTACAGAGGGAGGAAGTGCTGCTGGAAAGGAGGTCCTCCACTGTGTGCCAGTCTCTGAGAGTTATGCAGACATGGTAGACAGAAACCTTAAGTGCAATGTCTTCCAGCATCATGGTATAGACTTATAGTATTTTCAGAAGACAAAAATCCCATAGCAATTCCTCTGTCCTATCTGGCTCTTTCAATCTTTCTGACCCTTCTTCCTCTATGATTCTATGCTTTCTGACTTCACCTTTCTTTTCTATTTAAAAGTATTTTTTCAACATACCTACCATTGTCCCCCTCCTCTCTTCCCAGTCATCACGCAGCTTTCCGCAACCCCATCTGGCCATCCATTTCTCAAAAAGAATAAGGACTCCCAGGGTGAGTCAATACAGTCTGACATATTCAGTTGAAGTGGGACCAAACCACTTCTCCCATTATCCAGGGTAGCAAGGCTTTCCTCTGTAGGGAATGGACTCTGAGAAGCCAGTTTATGCACTAGAAATAAACCAGGTGGACCAATAAACTGCTCACACTATTCAACTGTCATCTACATTCAGAGAGCCTGGTTTAGTCCCATGGAAGTTCCCTAGCTGTCAGAGTCAGTGAGCTCCAAATAGCTCTGGTCAGCTATCTATGTAGGTTTCCTCATCATGATCTTGCCCCTTTGCAAAAATATAATCTCTCCTTACTTTTTTCTACTGGACTAGGAGCTTGACTCAGTGCTTAAGAGTGGATCTCTGTATCTGCTTCCATCAGTTGCCAGATAAAGGTTCTGTAATGAAAATTAGAGTGGTCATCCATTTGATTATAGGGGAAGAACAGTTTAGGAATCCTCTCCACTATTGCTTGGAGTCTTAGCTGGGGTCATCTTCGTGGGTTCTTGGGTATTTTCCTAGCACCAGGTTTCTCTCTAACCCCCAAATGGTTCACTCAATCAAAATTTCTATTTTGTGCTTCTCCCTCACTGTCCCTCCTTCAACTCACTCATCCCATTTCCTCATATTCTCTTTCACCTCCCCTTACCACCTCTCCCATATGATCCCAATTTACTCAGGGCATCTTATCTATTTCCCCTTCCTAGGCATATACATGGATGTCTCTCTTAGGTTCCTCCTTGTTGCCTAACTGCTCCAGTCGTTATGGGTTGTAGTCTTGTTATTCTTTGCCTTTCTTCTAAAATCTACTTATGAGTGAGTATATTCCATGTTTGTCTTTCTGGATCTGTTACCTCTAAAGAAATTTTTTTTTTCTAGTTTCACCATTTGATTGCAAATTTCAAAATGTCATTTTTTTAACTGCTGAATAGTACTCTATTATGTAAATGTACTACATTTTGGAAAAACATCATTCTTTTTTATTTCTATTTAAATTTATTGCATTTAGAAAATTATTGACTTATACAGTTATACATAAGTCTTAACTAAATGATGAATAATTTATATATATATTTTAATATATAAATATAAATGTATAAGTTAATATACCTAATAGTTTTTAGGAATACATTTTATTTTAAGGTATTATTCTTTTTTTAAGTTCATTATTTATCTATTTATTTATTTATTTATTAAGGATAAAACATGATTGGCAAATTCTTAACCAAATTAAACAAAAGAAGGAAGACCTACTTCAATAAAACTACAAATTGAAAGGCAAACATTATAATAGATATGAATTAAATTTCAGAAAATTGGAAGAACATGCATTATAAATTTGTTTTAATAAATTGAAGAATCTGAAGAAACTGGTGAGTTTTTAGATAGCAAAAATAAACCTAAATTCAATGAATGATTTTAACAAATGTATACTTTGTAACCTGCTTGAAATACAAATAAAATACTTCATACTAAAAATAAAAAACAGCAATAACAGAAACAAACACAAGAAAATATGGACTTACTACAGAATTCTACCATAACTTAAAAAACTAAATTACATATCAAATAATTCCATAAAACTTAAAAAATAAACAGAGCCTTTAAAAGTTACAAAGCCAGTGAAATGCTGATATTAATCATAGTATTTCATTTTTCTTTTTTAGTCCTTTTTCATTATTTGGTGATTTTACATCATACACCTCACCAAAATTAGTTATCAATGCTTTCAGTTTCATACCCACTCTTACAATCTCCTCACTCACAAAAAAGCCCATTCATGCTGTTCATTTATCTACTGGAGTATAATTAAACATCCTGTGGTCAACCTCTTAAACAAAAGGAGACCATATTCAATAACACCTCTGTCAGAGGCCATCAATGCAGAAGTAAAGCACTGCCACAATTAACCATATTAATTAACCATATTCTAGCCTTGAGCTCTTGTATACAGTGGCATCTTTTATATTTTTTAAAAGTCCACTAATGAGTGAGTACATCCCCTGCTTTTTTTTCTGGGTTTGTGATACCTTGCTTAGGAGGATATTTTCCAAATCCATTCATTTGATATCGTTTTTTTCTCAGTACTGAGTAGTACTCCATTTGTGTAGATGTACCACAGTTTGTTAATCCATTCTACAGTTGAGGGACTATTTATTTCTAGGTTATATCCAGGTTCTTGCCATTACAAATGATGCTGGTATGAACATAGTTGAGTTAATGCTTTTGGGGTATTGCTAGATCTTAGGGGAGATTGATTCTCAGGATTTCGAGAAACTGCCATACTGCATTCCAGAGTGGCTGAACAAGCTTACACTCCCACCAACAATGGAGGAGTGTTCCCCTTGCTCCACAACCTCTCCAGCACAGGCTGTCATCTGTGTCTTTTATCTTAGCCAATCTAACAGGTGTCAGGTGGTATCTCAAAGTTGTTTTGATTTGCATTTCTCTGATGGCTAAAGATGTTGAGCACTTTCTGAAGTAACTTTCAGGCATTTGTAATTCTTCTGCTGAGAATTCCCCTTTCAGTTCTGAACCCCATTTTTTTTCTATTAGAATTCTCACGGGCACAATTATCTTTTATATTGAACATCAAGATTTAGAAGTTGCATTGGCTCTAAAACCATGTACCTTCACAGTGCCATTTATGTGATTTTTTTAAAAAAAAAGTTTAAGGGGCTGGAGAAATGGCTCAGAGGTTAAGAGCACTGACTGTTCTTCCAGAGGTCCTGAGTTCAATTCCCAGCAAAACCACATGGTGGCTCACAACCATCTATGATGAGGTCTGGCGCCCTCTTCTGTAAAACTGTATGCATAATAAATAAATAAATAAATAAAAAATTTAAAAAAAAAGTTTAAATATTTTTTTATTATTATTATTATTATTATTATTATTATTATTATTATTAACAAAGAAGTCACACTTTCTGTCCTTGTATATTCTTATTCAAGGTCACTTCCCCTTCCTGCCACATAAGGTCATTCTTTCTTCTGCAAAACTCCCCATCTCCTCCCTGGGCAGGCAGCAGACAGTCCCACAGTCCCACTGACCTAATATTGCTTAGTTCAGTCTCCACTCCTGGCAGATCCAGCTTTCTTCCCCCCTCCCTCAAGACTGAGTCAGGTGTTCCTCTAGGGGGAGTAGGATCCAAGGAGTCAGTCCAGGGTGTTTCTGATCCCAAGCTGTTCAGTGGTTGTGGTTTGCAGCTTGGGCATGCTGAGCTTTTTTTATTGTTTGTTTGTTTAGACACCACTAATGAGTGAGTACATCCCCTGCTTATCTTTCTGAGTTTGTGATACCTCGCTCAGGAGGATATTCTCCAAGTCCATTCATTTGCCTGCAAATTTTAGGATATCATTTTTTCTTACTGCTGATTAGTATTCCATTGTGTAGATATACCATAGTTTGTTAATCCATTCTTCATTTGAGGGACATCTAGGTTGTTTCCAGGTTCTTGCTATTACAAATAATGCTGCTATGAACATAGTTGAGCTAATACCTTTAGAGTGTGACTGTGAATCTTTAGGGTATACACCCAGAAGTGGTATTGCTGGGTCCTTGGGGAGATTGATTCTCAGTTTTCTGAGAAACTGCCATATTGCATTCCAAAGTGGCTGAACAAGCTTACATTCCCACCAACAATGGAGGAGTGTTCCCCTTGCTCTGCATCCTCTCCAGCATAGGCTGTCCTCTGTGTCTTTTATCTTAGCCAATCTAACAGGTGTCAGGTGGTATCTCAAAGTTGTTTTGATTTGCATTTCTCAGATGGCTAAAGATGTTGATCACTTTTTCAAGTCCCTTTCAAGCATTTGTAATTCTTCTGCAGAGAATTCCCTTTTTAGATCTGAACCCCATTTTTTGATTGGGTTATTCAAGGTTTTGGGCTCTAGATTCTTGAGTTCTTTATATATCTTAGATATCAGTCCTTTATCACTTGTAGGGTTGGTGAAAATCTTTTCCCATTCTGTAAGCTGTCATTTTGTCTTATTGACAATGTCCTTGGCTTTACAAAAGCTTCTTAGCTTCAGGAGATCCCACTTATTGATTGATGGTCTTAGTGTCTGTGCCACTGGTGTTATATTTAGGAAGTGGTTGCCTGTGCCAATTTGTAGAAGTGTATTTCCCACTTTCTTTTCTATCAAGTTTAAAGTGGCTGGATTTATGTTGAGGTCTTTGATCCACTTGGATTTGAGTTTTGTGCAGGGTAACAGGCTTGGATCTATTTGCATTTTTCTTTCTTTTTTTTTTTTTACTTGTTCAATCTCTGCAGATTTATTGTTGAACTTCATTTTCATCCAATACACAATTAAAGCTAACCAAGTGCAACAGAAAAGTCTGCCCGTTACACACATAGCTTCATATCAACCATGTATTCCACCAGTCAAAAATTCTAAAACAATCCAAATAACTTCTATCATACTAGTGACCACTTAGCCAAATAAATGAGGCAGACCAATATTCAAATTGCAATATTAGAACAACTTTGTTGGAAAAGCCTAAAATGGACAAGGACAGACTCCTGTGCTACTTGTTTTTACACCAAAGAAATAGTAAAAAGTTCGTTCAAAAACATTCAAAAATGACTGTTACTGTCCTTGTGTTTAGTATAATTAAAGTTTGAGTAAGAATCTACTGGCTATAACATTCTAAGGTCTACCAGATATCATTTAAAAAAAATAAACAAACCCAAAAACAAGCTACATGAAACGCTGCTAAATATGTAAGGTTTACAAAACTGCTTTGTCTCACTAACATTTTTTTCTTAATATCTCTTCATACCAGCTTGGCAAAATAGAACAATGTTTGTTCTCAGGAACTGCAAAATCTAGCTCAGATATTAACAGGTTTTTTTTTTTTTAACACAGGATAAGGCAATCCAGTAAAAGGAACAAAGTATTAGGCTGAATAATTTTGCAAAGCTGGTTTACATGGTTTTGTTCCAATTCAGACAATTTTTCAAACATGCATTTTTGGTATTAAATTGGCTGTTTGAAAGAAAAAGTATACATTGAGCAGAAATCATCCCAACTTAATATTCTGAAAAAACAAAACAAAAAACCCCACAGCTACTAAAAGCTCACCTCTAGGAAATCAGTTTCTACTTTGTGACATTTACACTAAGTTCCTGTCATGCACCCATTTGTAGGCTTAATTAGTGGTCCCTCTAGCTTTACAATTTGAGATTGTTATTTAACTTCTAGTTAATGCCAATTCTCAGTTAGGGATCTGCCATGATGCATTCATGCTATAAAACAGGACACAAGATCATTTAACTCAAAGGTACAATGGTAATGGAGTTTTCAAAGAGTTTAAGACAGTTAATGATGTTTAACACTTAACCAACACCATTAAACTCTGAGCATAGGCCAATATAAATAGTCAATAACAATTATTTTAACACCTGGATGTTACCAAATTTCAAAGTATTAATATTGAACACAAATCAAAAATCTAGTTAGAAACATTTTATTTAAATGTGCCAAATAAAAACTCACATCTTCAGACTGTAAGATGTTAATACATTCAACATAAACACTATTTAACTGCTGTGAGTTTTACAGACTAATAACCCAGATCCATTTAGATTAGATGGTTGATGATCCTTCCTAGGTTATATTTTACAGACATAACAAATCCCTTATAATAATGTAAACAAAATAACTTTTCCCTAAAGGGTGAACTTGAGAACTTCAGTCCATTCTTTCAGGACTTGCACTTCTTCGTGGACTTCCTGATGGGGAACGACTTCTTTTAGGAGATGGAGATCTGGATTTTGATCGGCTGCTTCTTGGTCGTGAAATAGACCTGGATCTTGATCTCGACCTTGAACGGGATTGGAAATACCTCGATCCTTTTATTGAACCAGACCTAGATCTTCTAAGTGAAGCTGATCTTGATCTACGAAGAGACACAGACCTCGATCTTCGAGGAGATGCTGATCTTGACCTCCTTCCCCGGCTCCTGCTGTGTGAGCGAGAGTATTGTCTTCCCCTGGATCTGGAATGTGATCTAGATCTTGACCTGCTTCTTCTTCGTCGGCTATAGCGATGGCAGTCATAAGCATAATGTCCCTTTTCACCACACTCATAGCATCTATCATTAGGATCAAAGGGACGTCTGGCAGGTGGCCTATCAAAACGAGATCTTCGAGGCATGCCCGTTGATAATTCAACTCTCACTCGAGAACCACAAATCACCTTCCCATCCAATCCTCGAACTGCATCTTCTGCATCTCTAGGATCTTCGAATTCCACAAAGGCAAATCCTGGAGGATTTCTGGCAATCCATACAGTTCTTAAGGGCCCATAGTAACTGAATGCCCTTTCTAATTCTCCTTTACCAGCACCAGTTCCCAGGTTACCAACATACACCTTGGTTT
>PVIH01016851.1:0-44060 GCA_004025045.1 Sigmodon hispidus
TCTCTTCTATGGAAACAATGAGTTTCTGGAGTGTCTTAATACGTTCATCCATGCCAGACATCTTAGCCTCATGCTCTCTATGTTGAGATGCCTTAAAATAGCTAAGTATGAAGTACATTATCACACAAAAAAGTAAAAGGACTCCTGGGTGGAGATAACCTCCAAATGCGTAATCCTGGAAATAATCCTCTATCACCATTGTGTCAAAGTGAGAAAAATTCTGAACATTTATCTGGTAAGACATTGCAGAAAAGGAAAAAAAAATATGTAGAAAAGAAAAGGAAGAAAAAACTATACTCAGATGTAATGAGAACTTACGGCCAGCAGATGTCGCTGTCGTGATTAGCAGCAGCAACAATGTTGCGGGAAACGAGGTGGCGATTCGGCTGGGAGGGTCTTTCTCAGATCTTTCAACAAATCCTACCAGGTGTGCTCCACTAGAACGGGTCAATCTGTCTCTCAGAAGGTCTGCCGTGGGTAGATTCATTCCTGGTTGTGTACAGGAGGCTTGTGCGCAGCTGGTAACCAAGTTCAGACCAGCTCCGTGGGTGAGTGAGGAACCCGGCGGGTTTGTAGAATTAGCCCCGCGTTCAGGCGCCAATTATCTCGGTAAAAACCCGCCCTGAGATATGTTTTAAACAGGGTTTATTTGGAGAAAATAGCTTACAAAACAGAGCCAGTTTTAGGAGAAGATGACAGGATGAGGTTGCAGCGCGCTGGAGCCTTTCTAAGGAAGATTCTTCATCCCCAGGCCGTACGTCCGAACTCCCGGGCAGCTGGAGCGAACTGCGCACTCGGTCGGGGAACTCTCTCAAGAGAATGATGACTTCCTGTCCTGGTCCCCTCCCTCGAAGGTCTACTTCCAGAATCCTTTTCAGTTAACCACGCCCCGCTCGATCGTTCACATATATAGTTCCTGATTTCCCGCTACACTCCAGGACTTTAATCATAAAGAAATGTTGGATTTTGTCAAAGGCGTTTTTCCGCATCTAAGGATAAGATGATGTGGATTTGTTCTTTTAGTTTATATGATAGATAATGTTTTTGTTTTTTCATATGTTAAACCAGCCCTGCATTTCTGGGATGAAGCCTACTTGGTCATGGTGGATGATATCTTTTATACATTGTTGTATATGGTTTGGTAAAATTTTGTTGAGAATTTTTGCATCAATATTCATGAGGGAAATTGGTCTCTAATTCTCCTTCTTTGTGGTGTCTTTGAATGGCTTAGGTATTAGCATAATTGTGGTCTCATAAAAGTAATTTGACAATTACTTTTTGAGGAGTAATGGTAGTAATTCTTCTTTGAATGTCCGGTAAAATTCGGCACTGAAACCATTTGGACCTGGGCTTTCATTTTTGGGGAGGCTTTTAATGACAGCTTCAATTTCCTTAAGGTTTATAGACGTGTTAAGGTAATTATTCTGATCTACATATAATTTTGGTAGATGGTACCTATCCAGAAAGCTGTCCATTTCTTCTAGGTTTTCCATTTTTGTGGAATACAGGTTTTCAAAGTATGATCTGATTATTCTCTGGATTTCCTGGGGGTCTGTTCTTATGTCCCCCTTTTCATTTCTGATTTTGTTGATTTGAACAATTTTTCTCTTTTTTTATTAGTTTGGCTATGGGCTTATCTATCTTGTTGAATTTCTCAAAGAACCAACTCTTAGATTCATTGATTCTTTGTACTGTTCTTTTTCTTTCAATTGTATTGATTTAACTTCTAAGGTTGATTATTTCCTGCTGTCTATTCCTTCTAGGTGAGTTCGCTTCTAATTGTTCTAAGGCTTTGAGCCTAGCTGTTAAGTCCCTCTTTTGGGATTTCTCTTGGTTTTACATGTAGGCATCTATTCCTATGAATTTTCCTCTTAAGACTGCTTTCCTTGTGTCCCACAAGTTTTGGAATGTTGTGGATTCATTTTCATTAAATTTTAGGCAGACTTTCATTTCTTTCTTAATTTCTTCCTTGACTCAAAGGTGGTTTAGCTAAGTGATGTTTAGTTTCCATGAGTTGGTAGGCTTTCTTTGATTTTTGATGTTGTTAAACTCTAACTTTAGTCCCTGGTGGTCTGATATGTTACAAGGGAGTATTTTCCTTGTTTTTGTATGTGTTGATATTTGCTTTATGACCAATTATGTGGTCAATTTTAGAGAAAGTTCCATGAGGAGCTGAGAAATATGTGTATTCCTTTGTATTTGGGTGGATGCTTCTGTAGATATCTATTAAATACTTTTGCATCATAACCTCTCTTAGACTTGATATTTCACTGTTGAGTCTCTGTCTGGTTGACATATCCAGGATTGAAAGTGGGGTATTGAAGTCTCTCACTATTTAGGTGTGAGAATTGATGTGGGATTTGAGCTTTAGCAGTGTTTCTTTTACATAAGCAGGTGCCCTTATATTAGGGGCATAAATATTCAGGATTGAAATATCCTCTTGACCAATTTTTCCTGTGATGAATAAGTAATGACCAACTTGGTCCCTTTTATTTGCTTTTGCTTAATGTCTACTTTGTTAGATATTAGGGTGGCAACCCCAGCTTGTTTCTTAGGACCATTTGACTAGAAAATCTTTTCCCAACACATTACTCTAAGCCTGTGTCTGTCTTTGTGGTTGAGGTGTGTTTTGTAGGCAATAGGAGGAGGGCTTGTATTGTAGTTTCCATCTTGTTAGTGTGTGACGTTTTATAGGAGAGTTGAGTCCATTGATATTAATGGATATTAGTGACCACTGATCTATATTTCCTGCCATTTTTTTGTAGTAACTTGTTTGTATTTCCTTTCTCTGGAGTATTCTTCTGTGGAGTTATTGATTGTTTGTGGTTTCATGGATGTATCTGGGGTCCTTAGGTTGGTTTTTTCCCTCTAATACTTTCTGTAATGCTGGATTGGTAGATAGATATTGTTTCACTCAGCATTTGTCATAATATATCTTGTTTACTCCATCTATGGTGACTGATAATTTTGCAGGGTATAGTATTCTAGTTTGGCAGCCATGCTCTTTTAAGTCTGTATAACTTCTCAACAATCCTTCTAGCTTTCAGCATTTCCATTGAATAGTCAGGTTCTATTCTGATGGGTCTGCCTTTATATGTAATTTGGCTCTTTTCTTTTGCAGCTCTTGAAATTTTTTCTTTGTTCTGTATATTTTGTGGCTTGATTATTATGTGGTGTGGTGACTTTTTTGGGCATCATATCTATTTGGTGTTCTGTAAGCTTCTTGTATCTTTATAGGCATTTCCTTCTTCAGGATAGGAAAGTTTTCTTCTATGATTTTATTGAAAACATTTGTGCCTTTGAGCTGATATTCTTTTCCTTCTTCTATTCCTATTATTCTCAGGTTAGGTCTTTTCATGGTGTCCCAAATTTCCTGAACATTTTGAGTTATGGCTTTTTTGGTTTTAGCATTTTCTTTGACTGATATATCCATTTGAGCTACTGAGTCTTCCACTTCAGAGATTCTATCTTCCATCTCTTGAACTCTTTTGACTATGCTTGTATCTGTGGTTCTAGCTTTTTTCTTCAGCTTTTCCATTTCTATCTTTGCCTCATTTTGTGCCATTTTTATTGCTCCTATTTCAGTTTTTAGTTCCTGGTATGTTTCTTTCATTTTTTTTGGTTTACTTTTTCTTGGTTTTCTTTCATAGATTTGTTCATCTCTTCCAATTTTTTGTTTGTGTTTTCTTCTATTTCTGTAAGTGAATTTTCATATCTTCTTTGAGAGCTTTGATGATCATCACAAAGGAATTTTTGGTGTTGCTTCTTTCTGTTTCCTCTTCATTGCTCTGTTCAGGTCTTGTAGTTGTAGGACTACCACTTTCTTCTGATGTTACCTTTCTGTTCTTTATATTATTATATATATTTTTGCACTGGCATCTGCCCATGGCTTCAATGGTTCATGATTAGGTGGCTCCTGGTCAGTTGTTGCAAGTGGGCTTGTGTGTCTCCTGTCACCTCTGAACAAAATGTCTGATCAATTTCTAACTCTACTCTGGTCAGGGTACTTAATTTCAAGTCTTCAATCCTTCTCTGTTTGAGCAGTTAGAGGCTGGGTGGCTGTGCAAGTTCCCTTAGCAACAGCTGAGGGGACCCTGACAGTCAAAGCTTATTTCTGTCTGCTACTGAGTGTGTGAGGACATGCTCCACACACAGCACCTGATCCCAGAACTGGAACTAGACCTGAACACAATTTTCCCTGGCAGGGATTCAGGTGCTCAGGCCTGCTGAGCCCACCTCATCTTTGGGCAGAGTTTGAGTCTGTCTTTCAGAGTCCTCAGTCTTTCTCTGTCTTAGCAGTTGGAGGCGGGACGGCCATGCAAGTTCCCTTAGCAGCAACTGTGGGGACCCTGACAACCAAAGTTTATCTCTGTCTTCTACTGAGTGTGTGGGGACATGCTTCATAGACATCACCTGGTTCTGGAACCGGAACACAACTGCTGAATGTTCGTTCTTTTATTCTGAAGGATGGCTAGACTACCAATTTTAATCAATTTTATTATATACTTAAGAATAATAATTTATAAGATCATGTATCATTTTCCAGAACAGAGAAAATATTATTTCTTTTGGAAAGCAAGTATTGTTATTTACTGTTATTATCATTGATACTATTGTGTTAATATGTATATATAATGTATGTATATGTGGTTGAGTGCATGTGCACCTATCATGGCTCATATATACAGGTCAGAAGACAACTTTGGGGAGCAGATTCTTTACTTTTTTCATGGTTTCTAGAAATCAAAGGTAGATCATCAGGCTTACATAGCAAGTGCTTTTTACCATTGAGCTTTTAGCAATAGCGTAAAAAATTGCTTTTTTTTCAAATTTATATATGCTCTTTTCCTTGTTAATTGTTCAGATTAAGCTCTATTAAGCAGAAATGTCAAGTGCAAGCAACCTTGTTTTAGTTCTTAGCCAAAAGATTTTAGCTCATTAACATCGTATATTCTATTATATTTGTGCTTCTCATATTCGTGATTTATTATGTAGAATTTATTTTCTTCTATTCTTAGTTATGAGTACTTTTATCAAAATATTTTTGATGTATCTGAAGACATTATCATGTTGATTTTTATCTCTCAATCTGTAAAATTAATATAGTTTTCATGAAATTATGATTTTTTATATAATTTGATGATGGGGTGTATGACCCTTTCAATATGCTGACCAATTTGGTTAATTAGTGTTTTGGTATAGATGATACTTTCCTTATTCAGCAGTGATACTGACATCTTTTTATTATCAAAGTTTTCTGTGGCAGGCTCAATGAAATTAATCTGGCAATTCCCCTTCTTTATTTTGGAACTGTGACATTGTCTTTGAGTCCATGTGCCTGAAATAGTATCACCAATAGTGTTAGAAGATGGAACCTAGTAAAGAGAGATTGCATTTGATGAATGGATTAATGCGACCTTTAGAGTATGTTACATATTGTGAGCATAAGCATGTTATAAAAATAATTTGACTTTTTGTTTCTTTTTTTCTATAACAACTTTTTGTCTATAATGGAATGGTGTAACTTTGGGAACATTTCAGCACCTTGGAATTGGACTTCTTAGTTTCTACAACAGTGAAAGGATCTTTTTAATTTATACATGTCTTTAGTTTTACACTTTGCCATAAAATACATAATGGGGAAGGATAAACACTTCGAGAAGAATTGACACTATAAAAAATTGTAGAATTTGCCAGTGAAATTAAAATTTTTTGTGTTTAATTTTTGATTTGATTTTGTTCAAGCCCTTTACTATTTATAGATTTGTTATTATCTTATACTCACAGTTTAGGCTTTGCAAAAACCTTTATAGGAAATAAACTTTATAGGCTGTACATCTTTTTGAATTGATGTTGTTCATAGTGGAACTTCATAACCTTTTTCATTTCTATGACATCATCTGTATCCATTTCTCTTTAGTTTCTCATTGAACACATGCACACATACACACACACACACACACACACACACACACACTATGTCTCTGTGTGTCTCTGTGTCTCTGTGTATCTTTGTATGTGTCTGTGTGTTCTAGAGACTGAGAAATCCAATGCCAAAATACCAGGAACTTCTCAAGTTTACACCATCCTATTATAGATGAAAAGTTCCTATAAACAAAAGAATCAGAAAAATTGAAAACCAAATTATCATATATATTTTCATTTAATCTAACTAGAGATTTACTTGTTTAATAGAAATTTGTGAGAAAAGTCCAAGTTTTAGCTTCTCCAATTTTTATATTTGTGTCCTAGGTATTATTTGTTTCAGAGACACTATTATTTTTTCTTTCCTTTTGAAATTCTATGCTTAGTTTGCTCTATTTAGTTCTTCCAGCTCCCTTCTCTTAAAAATCTCTATATCTCTGTGACTTATTATGTTCATGCTTTATTCTGAGTATTTTATTTTTTATTTGTATTTTTCATAGCATGAATTTACTTGTGACATTCTCCTTCATGATTTTGTGTACTTTAAATTGATGTTGATCTCATTCCTTGTTTATTTTCCTTTCTATATTCTGAATTAATTTCATTATGTCATTTGTTTGCTTATTTTCTTTAAAGTAATCACTGCCCTTTTCAATAAGAGACTTAAATTTTTTTCTGGCATTTTAGGTTTCTCATTTTTGGTTTGTAGTAGTGTAATGGTGACCTTGAAAAGTATTCTAATTTAATATTTTTACATTCTTGTTGTGTTTTAAAATATTTTTAAAGAATGATAAGTTATAGAATTTTTTGGAAAGTCTGGTAGCATTCTGCTGTGAATCTATCTGGGCCTGGATTTTTTAGGCAGAGTGATTCATATTATGTTTTAAATCTCCTAAATTGCTATAGGTCTGTCTTAATTGTTGATTTTCTGTTGGTTTAAGTTTGGTATTTATCTGCTTCTTTTAGATTTTCCAACTTAGTGAAATACATATTTTTAAATAATTATCTTCTAATATTTCGAATTTCATTAGTGCTTTGCTTTTACAGTATTAGGGATTGTCATGAGGGCTTTCAAGGAATGGAAGAAACCAATAGTCCTACAGACTATGAACTGTAACACCAATGAACATGGCACAACAACTCTAAGTGTGAAATAGTGGTACTCATATCTTGATGGTAGCCAACAGCACTTTAACTAGACTTAAGACCCACTACACAAGAGATAAATCATGTCTGCTACTGAAAAATTAATCAACACTCTGGAAGCAGTGAGGTCACAAATCTTGGAGGAGAGTTTACATCCAATGTCTTACTAAATTAGAATTATTTCTAACTATATTATAAATATTTCAGTTATAGCATTCTTTAGCTCCAATTTTCCTATTTTTTAAAGAACATTTTCTATTACTGATATTGTAATTTTTCCTGCCTCATTTCTTGGAACCATAGAACAACCTTTACATATATTTCTCGACAATGAGTTTGATCCTTTCAATTCTTCAAAACTTTGTGTTGAAATTTGCACAATTTAAAAATAGCCACCTCTTCCATTCTTTGAAGAATGGCTTTGCATCAGAAAATATTTTCATGAATGAGATTCACTTGGGATCAGGGGTATCTTGCAGGGGTAGGGGTGAGGGGCTTTTGAAACCATTTGAGGAGGCATCATCTCAACTTTCAGTTGATTGAGCTTCTGTTTTTTCAATAGCTGTTAATCTACTTGCTCCCTCTACTGACTGTTTCTAATATTTGGAGTTTTTTGATTCTACAGTAGCATTACACATCATGGTTTCCCTCTACAGTAGCCTCCACAAACTCATAGTATACTACCTTTCCATAGGTACCTCAATTTAGATAAGAAAGATGCTAGTGCCTCAGGTACCCCTATCCTATCAGAATGTTTTCTATACATTATAGTCCTCTCCGTCTCTTTCACTGTGAATTTCTTCTAGTCATTCTGTCTATTTTAGCCTCTTCAAAATCTTCTTGTGTCCTCATTTACCAAAATCAGGCCAAATCCATCAGTATTATGAATTCCTTAAGCATAATAGTTCCTTGGAGGCTACTGAAAAGCCTTAAGGGAAAGATATTAAATTTATGTTTTTCTCTTTACTCTTCAAGGAAAAGTTGGAAATATTGCACATTCTTTCTTCCTTTTTGCCATCAAAGTGTGCTGTTGTAAAGAAGACAATGATACAGAAAAATGTTAATTCTTAACAGTTTTAGTGTGATTTATCTTGGCTTTGTGCTTATCTGGATTTCAGGAACTTCTTAATTGGACTGTAGAAATCCCATGACCCTATTTTGGCCCATATATAGTTTTAAGGTTGTTTTATTGAGAGAACAAGAATTTAGGTGGCACAATATGCTCTACTTTGAAGTAGCCACTTCAAAGGGTTTCAATATTAGGCACATGCTAGCCTTATCAGATGAGTCGTGTAATATTTCCCTCTTTTTCTTTAGAGAGCTTGTTTAAGCCTGAAGTTACTAAATCTTTAAATGTCCAGTATATCTCACTTACTGGCAAAGACACCTGGCTATGAATTGCCTTGATAGAAAAGTTACAGTCCATTTATATTGATAGAAACTGAAACATGAGAGAGGCCAATTTAATGTATAGAAGTTTTGACACATGGCTTGAGTCTAAGGTCAAGGACTACAACTGATGATTATGATGACCTTCTGTCTAGTAGATTTCCAAGGTGCTGTAGGCCATCAGATGGCAAGAGACATGTATAAACCTTTTTTGCCCCTTCATTTTTCTTACACTTCAATTATGAGACTCTACACTGATAAGCTTATCTAATGTTAATTAGCCCCCCAAGTCCTTTCCCCTAAGTACAGTCATCTCTCCATAGATACTTCAGTTTAGATGAGAAAGATGATAGTGCCTCAGATACTCCTACTGCATACACCCCTAATGGATATATGTTCTACTCTTTACCCTCTCACTTGACCAATTCTTCTACTCATTTGTCAACTGTAGCCCATTATCTGTTGTTTGGGTCCTTAGATGTCCAAACTAGGAAAAATATATTAGCACTATGATTTTCTTAACATCTCTAAACTCTGGAGTATGATTAACTTCCCAATTTTTGATACCTCAAAGTTAGTATTACTCTTCAGTGCATGCATACTTTAGAATCACTCAGACCCTATCCAAAACAGAATAAATAAATGTTGTTTGCAAATTAGATTTTTTATTAGTTACAAAACAATATCAGTTGTTTTATTTTTAATTCCAGTAGTTGGCTAGCATACACATTTCTTGAAGTATACTCATTTCACATAAAATTTCAATTTAGTTTGTTATACATTTATTAGTAATGTTGTCTTAGCATCTTCTTAATAACTATAGTTTGTGAATTATTGCTGCCACCAGTATGCAGCTTACTTATGTTGAGGCTTTGAAGTTTGTTTGTTTTTGTTTTTTCAACTTGCTTGTTTATCAGAGAAGTAATCTGTCCATTATAAATATTTTAGTAAATTAATTTAAAAATTGTTAGTCTTCTTTATTTTAATTTTATTTCTTTCCAAATTCTTACATTTTCTTTTCTTCCCTCTTTCTCCTTTGCTCGCATATATTTGATATAAATATCTGAGTTGTTTACAGTATATTATTAGCCTATTAAAATTTCTCTATTCTCTTCCTCAACATTTAGCCTGCATTAGTTGCTTCTCACTGGCTAGCTATGAAATTTAATAGTTTTGCATTCTTTTTGTCTTAAATTTTTCCTACTATCTTCCACTTACATAGCCACTTAAATATTTATTTTTTAACTTTATATAATATGTGTAGATATATGTATATGTAAATTTCTAAAATTTTATTTTATTTATGGGTATATGTGTGAGTGTGTATCTTTGTAAAGGTAAGTGCACATGTGTGGGACTTACAGATGCTTGAGAAAGGCGTAGGATATATTGGGTCTGGAATTTTAGGCGACTGTGGATGCGAAGAGTGGAACTCAGATTCTCTGTAAGAGTAACAAGTGTCCTTAACCACTGAATCATCTCTCTAGCTATTTGTGCAATCTCCCCCTCTTTTCTCCTCTCTCTCTCTCTCTCTCTCTCTCTCTCTCTCTCTCTCTCTCTCTCTCTGTTGGTATGTATGTTATAATGTATATGTGGCTGGCCAGAGAAAGAATTTGCTTGGGTGCTTGTCATAATTTTCCACCTTGGTTGAGATAAGATGCCTTGTTCACTGCTATGAACCCAGACTAGCTGGCTCTGAGCTTTTGAGAATTCTCCTTTTCCACTTCCCATCACACCAATAAGAAAACTGCTATAAGAATTTGTGCAAATATGTCCAGTCTTTACATGAATTCTGGAGATTTGAACATTTGAACGCAGGTCTTTACATATGTGTTGGCAGCACTTTATCTATTCCTCATGCATGTTCTCATATGTTTATCCTGTGTTAATGGATATTTTCTGATCACTGTCTTGTTATTAATTTATGTATTCTTTTTTGAGATATACTTGTATTTTTATTTATTTTATTGTTTTTTGAAAATCAATATCAAACATTATATAAAAAATCAAAACATTCAGAATATATAACAAAAAACCCATACAGTAATAAAACTTCTATTTTTTTTCTAAAATACATGAAACATAAAAAAATAAAATCTAAAGCTTCTCAAGCCAGGTTAGCTCAGCTACAGATAAAGAAAGCACAGTAGGCCACAGCTAATGCCCACGGATGCACTTTGGCCACACAAATATCTGCTAAGTAACCTTCTTTTGTTTTGTTTAGTTTTGTGTGTGTGTGTGTGTGTGTGTGTGTGTGTGTGTGTGTTTTAAATCACTTTATTCACACATCATCTTGCAATGTAAAAAGAATATTTTTGCTTAAAATCCACTAATGAGTGAGTACATCCCCAGCTTATCCTTCTGGGTTTGTGAGGCCTCGCTCAGGACGATTTTATTGTAATATATTCTGTATGGATCTGACCCTTTAACATCTGAAGAAATTAACACTGAGATAACTTATGAGACATTCTCAAAATGTTTCATAAGTATAAATTTGTCTATGTATCCAGAATTATTACATTTTGTTTTGTACTATCATATCTATAATCATGAAGAATTTTTATTTTCTCCTGCTCAAATATATGGTTTATAATTTAATGTGACCTCCTTTTCTCTAAGAATATTTTTGTCTTGCAATGTATTTTTTCCAGTTTTTACTTATGTTTCAAATATGTGTTTTTTTTAATAATATGTAACTTTCTTTTGCTATTATTCAATTCACCTATGGTTTTCAAACTGAAGAATGGATTAACAAACTTTAGTACATCTACACAATGGAATACCACACAGCAGTAAGAAAAAATGATATCCTAAAATTTGCAGACAAATGGATGGATTTGGAGAATATAATCCTGAGGGAGGTATCACAAACCCACAGACATAAGCAAGGTATGTCCTCACTCATTAGTGGAATTCAAACAAATAGCAAAGCAAAGCACACGAAGCTGCAAACCCCAACCGCTGTACACCTTGGGATCTGAAGCACCTTGGACTGGTACCATGGAGGCCATTCCCTCTAGAGGAATATCTGAGCCAGTCTTGATGTTGGGATGAGGAAAACAGGTCTGCCTGGAGTGGATGCTGGACTAGGCCACCTTGGGACCTTGGGCCCTCCTGCCCTTGCTGGGGAGGAGATAAGGAGATGGGGAGAAGAGAGATTAACTGGGAGGGGCAGGAAGAGGAAGGGAGTTTGAAGAAGGAGATGCATGGATAATAAATTAGTCTTTATTCACAACAAAAAAGTAAAAAAAGTAACATTTAGGTCATTATTATCATTATTATTATTTTGCTGGGAACAATTTTAATTGAAACAAAGGATTGTTGAACAATTACTTAACTACAAAGAAGGGAGCACATTATGTGAATAAAGCACAAGATAGAGCAGTTTTTAATAGAGCATCCCATGATCCCAGTGAGCAAGAAGGCAATGGGGTGTTCCAGGTCTGGGTTCTGTCTGTGGTGCATGTCTACATACACCCCTTAGCAAACAGGAATAGACTTTGGCTGTGAGGGGCTCCTCCAGCTACTACTAAAACAATGGAAATTGAAAGCCATCCCACCTCCACCTGCATCAGTAGAGAAGGACTGAGGATTGAAATTCAGAGCCCTGCCCAGAGCAGAGTCAGAGAATGAGCAGACCTATTACTAAAAGGTGACAAGAGATACACAACTCCTCTTGCACAGCTGAACAGGATCCACTTAACTGTGAACCACTGAAGCTATGGGCAAACGCCAGTGCAAAAATATGTATAATAATATAAAGAACAACAAGGTAACTCCAGAAGAAAGTAGTGGTTCTATAACTACAAAACCTGAACAGAGCAATGAAGAGGAAGCAGAAGGAAGCAACACAAAATATAAATTTATGAAGATCATTGAAGCTCTCAAAGAAGATATGAAAAATACCCTTAAAGAAATAGAAGAAAATACAAACAAAAAATTGGAAGAGATGAACAAATTGTTGAAAGTAAACCAAGAAAAGGAAAACCAAAAAATAAAAGAAACATACCAGGAACTAAAAACTGAAATAGAAGCAATAAAAAAGGCACAAAATGAGGCAAAGATGGAAATAGAAAACCTGAAGAAAAAAACTAAAATTACAGATACAAGCATAATCAAAAGAATCCAAGAGATGGAAGAAAGAATCCCTGAAGTGGAAGACTCAGCAGCTGAAACAGATAAAACAGTCAAAGAATATACTAAAACCAAAAAAGCCATAACACAAAATGTTCAGAAAATCTGGGACACCATGAAAAGACAATCTGGGACACCATGAAAAGAACTAACTTGAGAAAAATAGGAATAGAAGAAAGAGAAGAATACCAGCTCAAAGGCACAGATAATGGATTCAATAAAATCATAGAGGAAAACTTTCCTAACTTGAAGAAGGAAAGATACAAGAAGTTACTGAAAACCAAAAAGATATAACCCTAAAATAGGTCAACATGCAGCATAATAATCAAGCCACAAAACATACAGAACAAAGAAAAAATTTTAAGAGCTGCAAAAGAAAAGGGCCAACTTACATATAAAGGCAAACCCATCAGAATAACATCTGACTATACAATATAAATGATAAAAACTACAAGGGCTTGATCAAAAGTTATACAAGTGATAAAAGAGCATGGCTGCTAAACTAGATTACTATACCCTCCAAAATTATCAATCACCATAGATCGAGTAAACTAGATATTTCATGACAATGTCAGACTGAAACAATACCTATTTACCAATCCAGCACTACAGAGAGTATTAGAGGGAAAACACCAGCTTAAGGACCACAGATACACTCATGAAACCACAAACAATCAATAACTCCACAGAAGAATACTCCAGAGTAAGGAAATACAAACAAGTTACCACAAAAAATGGCAGGGAAATATCAATTAGTGGTCACTAATATCCCTTAATATCAATGGATTCAACTCTCCTATAAAACGTCACACACTAACAAGATGGATACAACAACAGAAGCCATCCTTCTATTGCCTACAAGAAACACACCTCATGAACAAAGATAGACACAGGCTCAGAGTAAAGAGATGGAATAATATTTTCCAGTAAAGTGGTCCTAAGAAACAAGCTAGGGTTGCCATCCTAATATCTAACAAACTAGACATTAAGCTAAAAGCAATTAAAAGGGACCAAGTTGGTCATTACTTATTTATCACAGGAAAAATTGGTCAAGAGGAGATTTCAATCCTGAATATTTATGCCCCTAATATAAGGGAACCTACTTATGTAAAAGAAACACTGCTAAAGCTCAAATCCCACATCAATTCTCACACCCAAAGAGTGGGAGACCTCAACACCCCACTTTAACCCCTAGATAGGTCAACCAGACAGAGACTCAACAGAAAAATAAGAAGTCTAACAGAGGGTATGATGCAAATGGACTTAATAGATATCTACAGAAGCTTCCATCCAAATGCAAAGGAATATACATATTTCTCAGATACTCATGGAACTTTCTCTAAAATTGACCACATAACTGGTCATAAAATAAATATCAACATATACTAAAAATGTAAATAATCCCTTGTAACGTATCGGACCATCAGGGCCTAAAGTTAGAGTTCAACAACATCAAAATCCAAAGAAAGCCTACCAACTCATGGAAACTAAACATCATGCAGATGAATCACCTGTGGGTCAAGGAAGAAATTAAGAAAGAAATCAAAGTCTTCCTAGAATTTAATGAAAATTAATCCACAATATACCAAAACTTGTGGGACACAATGAAAGCAGTCTTAAGAGGAAAATTCATAGCACTAGATGCCTATATGAAAAACCTAGAGAAATCCCAAACTAAAGAACTAACAGCTCAGCTGAAAGCCTTAGAACAATTAGAAGCAAACTCAACTAGAAGAAATAGATGAAAGGAAATAATCAAACTTAGAGCTGAAATCAATACAATTGAAATAAAAAATGCAATACAAAAAAATCAATGAATCTAAGAGTTGGTTCTTTTAGAAAGTCAACAAGATAGATAAGCCCTTATCCAAAGTAATCAAAAAGCAGAGAGAGAGTGTTCAAATCAACAAAATCAGAAATGAAAAGGGACACAAAACAACAGACCCCAGGAAATCCAAGGAATTATCATAACATACTTCGAAAATTTATATTCCACAAAAATGGAAAACCTAGAAGAAATGGGCAGCTTTCTGGACAGGTACAATTTACCAAAACCAAATGAACACCAGATTAATTACCTAAACAGGCCTTTAACCTTAAGGAAATTGAAGCTGCCATTAAAAGCCTCCCCAAAAATAAAATCCCTAGTCCAGATGGTTTCAGTACAGAATTCTACCAGATATTCAAAGAAGAATTATTACCATTACTCCTCAAACTATTTCACACAGTAGAAACTGAAGGAATATTGCCAATTTCCTTTTATGAGGCCACAATTACCTTAATACCCAAGCCATTCAAAGACACAACAAAGAAGGAGAATTAGAGACCAAATTCCCTCATGAATATTGATGGTAAAATTCTCAACAAAATTTTGGGAAACTATATACTATACAATATATAAAAATTATCATCCACCACGACTAAGTAGGCTTCATCCCAGAAATGCAGGGCTGGTTTAACATACAAAAAACCATAAATGTTATCCATCATATAAACAAAGTAAAGGAACAAAACCGCATGATCATATCCTTAGATGCTAAAAAAGCCTTTGACAACATCCATCACTCCTTTATGATTAAAGCCCTAGAGAGATCAGGAATACAGGGAGAATACCTAAATATAATAAAGGCGATTTACAAGAAGCCAACAGCCAGTATCAAACTTAATGGAGAAAAACTCAAAGCAATTCCACTAAAATCAGGAACTAGACAAGGATATCCCCTCTCCCCTTAACTATTCAACACAGTTCTCGATGTTTTAACTAAAGCAATAAGACAACAAAAGGAGATTAAGGGGATACAAATTGGAAAAGAGGAAGTAAAGCTATCTCTATTTGCAGATGATATAATTTTATATATTAGTGATCCACAAAACTCTTCCAAGGAACAGCCACGGCTGATAAACACCTTCAGCAATGTAGCAGGATACAAGATTAACTCAAAGAAATCAGTAACCCTCCTATACACTAAAGATAAAAGGGCTGAAAAAGAAATAAGGGAAACATTACCCTTCCTAATAGCTGCTATTAGTATTAAATACCTTGGAGTAACTATAACCAAAGAAGTAACAGATCTATTTGAAAAAATTTTAAATGACTAAAGAAAGAAATTTAAGAGGAAATCAGAAAATGGAAAGCTCTCCCATGTTCCTGAATAGTTAGGATCAACATAGTAAAAATGGCAGTTCTACCAAAGGCAATGTACAGATTCAATGCACTGCCCATCAAAATCCCAACACAGTATTTTTTTGGACCTTGAAAACAATACACAATTTCTTTTCGAATAACAGAAAAGCCAGGATTGCCAAAACAATTTTGTTCAACAAAAGTACCTCAGGAGGCATCACCATCCCTGACTTCAAGTTATACTATAGAGCTACAGTAATAAATAAAGTGTGGTACTGGCATAAAAGCAGACTTGTGGATCAATGGAATAGAATTGAGGATCCAAACATTAACCCAAAAACCTATGAACACCTGATCTTTGACAAAGAGGCCCAAAATATTCAATGGAAAAAGGATAGTATATTTAACAAATGGTGTTGGCATAGTTGGATGGTAGTGTGTAGATAAATGCAAATAGATCCAAGCACAAAACTCAAATCCAAGTGGATCAAGACCTCAACATAAACCCAACCACTTTAAACTTGATAGAAAAGAAAGTGGGAAATACACTTCTACGAATTGGCACAGGCGACCACTTCCTAACTATAACACCAGTGGCACACACACTAAAATCAACAATCAATAAGTGGCACCTCCTGGAAATGAAAAGCTTCTGTAAAGCCAAGGACACTGTCCATAGGATAAAACGACAGCCTACAGAATAGGAAGAGATTTTCACCAACCCTACAAGTGATAGAGGACTGATCTCCAAGATATATACAGAACTCAAGAATCTAGAGCCCAAAACCTTGAATAACCCAATCCTAAAATGGAGTTCAGATCTAAAAAGGGAATTCTCAGAAGAAGAATTATGAATGGCTGTAAGGCACCTCAAAAAGTGCTCATCATCTTTAGCCATCAGAGAAATGCAAATCAAAACAACTTTGAGATACCTCCTGACATTTGTCAGATTGGCTAAGATAAAGACACAAATGATAGCCTATGCTGGATAGCGTGGGGAGCAAGGGGAACACTCCTTTATTGTTGGTAGGAGGGTAAACTTGTTCAGCCACTCTGGAATGCAGTATGCTGGTTTCTCTGAAAACTGAGAATCAATCTCCCCAAGGACCCAGCAATACCACTTCTGGGTGTATACCCAAAAGTTGCACTGGTGGACTCCAATGTCATTAGCTCAACTTTGTTCATTGCAGCATTATTTGTAATAGCAGGAACCTGAATACAGCCTTGATGCCCCTCAACTGAAGAACAGATTAACAAACTGTGGTACATCTATAGAATGGAGTACTACTCAGCAGTAAGAAAAAATGATATTCTAAAATTTTCAGGCAAATGGATGGATTTGGAGAATATCCTCTTGAGCGAGGTATCACAAACCCAGAAAGATAAGCAGGGGATGTACTCACTCATTAGTGGACTCCAAACAACAGAAATCCCACAACCACTGAACACCTTGGATCCCACTCGCCCTAGCGGAACACTTGACTCAGTCTTGATGTTGGGGGGAGAAAATGTATTTGTCAAGAGTGTTGGCTGAACTAAGCTATATACCTTGGGACCTTGGATCACATGTCCATGGGGGGAATGAGGAGATGTGGAGAATAAAGAATGACCTGATGTGGTGGGAGGGAAAAGGGACATTGATTAAGGATGTACAGGGATAGAAAATATTTCTTCCTTATTCATAATAAAAAAAGAAAATTTGGGAGAAAAAGGGCAAATATAGAAGCAATGTAATTATAATCTCAAAAATAAAATTAATAAATAAATAATAAAATGATAACCTTTCTTTCTTTAATGGTAGGTGCAAACAAACTATTTTTTTGGAAAAATTTTTAAATTTTTTTTCCTAGTAATTATGCTTTAGCAGCTTTAAAGAGCAGAGAGGATGTTACCAAGGAAATGATAGGTGTGAAATACTGAACAGGAACAAGCCATGCCTTTTCCATTCTTTCTCTGGAAGCCCTCATTTTCAAGCAAAACCCTCAGAAAAATATTTTAGTGAACCAAGTATGTCAACTTCTTAAGCAAAACAGCATACTACAAAGATATATCATGATGACTGCTATTATTTACAAGTAATGTCTTAAGCCCAAAATCAAGAAATGATTTACCATCAAATGGTCTAAAGACACCAAGTGATTTTTTCTGTGTTCACCCTGCAGCATCCTAGAAGTAACCTGCTTTGCTGTGCTATGCAGGCCTCAAAACCAACAAAAGAATAATGGAGCAGGACCCATTTATCACAGGTAACAAATGCTTGACTGTCTATATTACATACCTACTGATTCTGGGGAAAATCATAGGTGCTCATTCAAGCCAGTAGTTCTGAAAAGCATATTTGTAAACTTAGTCTCAGGACAGGTGACTGCAAATAATTTTATTTTAAATAATATTGTAATTCTGAATGTAACTTTCTCAATTTCTTGTAATTAATTTCAATGTTTAAAAGTGTTTTGCGTGTTAGGTTTTGAAATAAATATATTTACATTAAAAAAAGAAGGTAATGGGGAAAGAAAGAAACTTGTTTGCTGAGCTTTCAACCACCTGGTGATACTTTCCTTTGTTTTCTTTTCTTTCTTTCTTTTTTTTATTTTGACTCATCTTTCACAGCTATGCTCCATTGTGGTGGTGAAGGCAAGACGGCAGGATTTTAAGGCAATTGCTTACATTATGTCTGAAGTCAGGAAGCCCAGAGTGATAAATGCTGAGGCTTGGCTCAATTTCTCTTTTTTTTTCAACTTAGAATCCTAGCTTGTGGTGTGGTGCCACCCACATTCAGAGTATCTCTTCCCTCTTCAGTTAAACATTTCTGGAAACACTCTTATAGACACATGCTAAACCCTGCTAATTTAATACTCAAGATTAATTATAACGGAGATCCTGCAGTCTATTTCATTATACTCATTCATTTTATGGGGTTGTCTTTAGTACACTTGTCATATTGCTTCTCAGCCTTTTGGCTAAGATCAAGTGTAGTATCTGTACTTATTTTTTTAATGGATAAATCTTTTAAAAATATTTTAATTTTTCTTTGATAATTTTATACACACATATAGTGTATTTTGGTCATATTTACCCCACACTCCTCCTCCAACTTTTTCCAGATAACCCCTTCTCTATTCCATTTTTATGTCTTCCTAAAAATATATTTTATTTTTAATTGTCTATGTGTGTGTATGAAAGTGAGATTTGGCATCTCAAAGGTGGAGTTAAATTCCCACAGTGATGGCTGGCTGGAGCTCTGTGGTGTTCACTCACACAAAAACAGCCACTGGGGAATCATAGGGGGAAAGCAATTAGGCCCTTCGAGAATAGGCAACTGTGGATTGACATGGACAGTTTGTGGAGCCTCGAGGGGAGAGATCAGACTGTGTTCCTGTAAATGGGTTGGCACCTTGGAGCCCATTCCCTTCAGAGGAACATCAAACCCAGCCTTGATATTGGGATGAGGAAATCAGAGTTCCCTGGGGCCATGCCCGAGCTGACTCACCTTGTGACTTCTTGCACTTTGGGGGGAGGGGATGGGGAAAAGGAGGCTGAAGACTGACTGGGATGAATTGGGAGGAGAAAAGTGAGGGGAAGCAGGGGATACATGAATAAAAAAGACTTTATTTTATAAATAAAATGTTAAAAAATAAAAATAAATTTTATTCTCTTTGAATTCACATATTGTGAAATCAGTCATTTAAAAGAGCACAGTTTGGTAGCATTTAGTACATTTACTTCCCCAATCAACTTCTAGAATGTTTTCACCACCCCTTACCATCACATTACTCCCACCTCTAAGAAACCACCAGTCTACTTTGTCTTTTTGGGTCACCTGTTCTGGATGTTTCATGTAAGTAAAGCAGGTCCAGAAGGTGACATTTTGTGTATGGCTTCTTCCACTAACAAGATTCATCACTAGGGAGAGATATGCAAGCCCCAACCCCTGGCAGATAACTACTCATAGTTGATGGCTGCTAGGAAAAGAGGGTAAATTATCTCTAGGGGTATGATCCCTGGTCACGTTCCGGTGGATGCTCTCACTCTCATGTGACTATAGTCAACACTAATTGAATTCTGTGGATTAGTCTGGAAGAAAAGAAATTAAAAAATGAAGGAAGAAAGGAAGAGAGAAAGAGAGCACAAAAGAAAGAAACAAGATACTCAGCAGTTAAGAGGGCTTGCTGCTCCTGAAGAGAACTAAGGCTTGGTCCCACAGCATGCAGCTCACAACAGCCATTCTTATTTTAAGTAATTAATAAAATGTTTCTAAATATTATCCAATTAATACTAAATGTTACTAAATATTACTGTATTTACTACCTTGAGCTGTGCTTATAACATATAATCTTCTATTTCCTATTCTTCCCTTTTATTTTGTTTTTCTTTTAAGTAAGTTTTAGTGTATAACCCTTGTTTCCTTTGAAGCTATAAGTTTGCATATTTAAATTATGAAATAAAATGATTTTTTCATTTCTCAAGGCAGTTGTAAGAACCTTTTATCCCTATACCTAACTTATATACCTTATATCATCTGTCTTCTTGCTGTTCCTTTTTCTCCTCTTTACCTCGCCCATATAAAGTATAATCTTTCATAGAAATGCAATGGCAATTAAAGTTCCCTACATTTTAACCAGTTTTGTTGCTCTTCATTTTATTTCTTTATATGTTTTGACCATCTAAAATATTTTTTAATTGGAAGATGCTTCAAACTTCTGTAGTAGAGAATTATGATAGCAGATTTTGTCAGGTTTTGTCCAAATTTTATTATTTTGTTTTGATTCCTAAAGAATATTTTCATTCAGTGTACAATTATTTTAATTCTCACAAAGTCTCTTAAAACCCTGAGATTTTCTTAGCTACTGTTTTTTAACAGTGAATTATTTATTTTAATAAAATTTAAATGCATTCATTTTTATTGTATGAAATTTCTTCATGATATATCTAGATGTCAATTTATTGGACTTTTCTGCTTGGGATTTATTTGTCTTACAAAACAAATTCATCAATATATATATTTTTAATAAAATTTCTCTATCATAAATTTTTGTAACATACTGAACATATCTTGTTTTTCTTCTTTCTGTGGCTGCAGTTATGTATACTATATTTATCACCTCCATTTCATCTTATATTCCATATTTCCTTTATAAAATTCATTTAGAAATAATATTAGGTAGTTTTATTCTTATTTCTTGCTCCTATTTATCAAATTACATTTAGCTGTTGGTAGTTTACTGTGAAACCAGTTCAGTAGGTTTTCAATTGGCCTGGTTATTTTTCAAGTCTAGACATTTAAGCTACTATTTTACAAATCTCTTTTATTTTTGTTCTGCTAAATAGTCAAGCATTGAAGCTGTCTTGTTGATTATTACAAACACAGTTGCTTTATAGTTTCTGGTTCATAATAACAATATCTGTAGCCCCATATGTGGAACATTGTAGTCTGTTGGGTTTTTTTTCATCTCTAGTTTATGATATTTGACTTTGTGTGCTCAGTTTTTTGTAAATGTGTTTAGAACATTAAAGGCATTTGGCAGGAATCATTTTAAGCCTCAGGTATCATATCTTTCACTCAAAATAATGTTGCTTTTGTTAGGCTACTAAGAATAATATGAAATCAACATGATCAACTATAATTTTTGTGAAGATTAGTTTCTCAATTATTACCTTCACTCCCAAGGTTTAATTTTTATTTCTTACATTTATTTTAAATTATTTTTGATAATCACTGATATTAATACTGTACTGTATATCTAATTATTTTCTATCTTCTCTGGTGTTTTTGTATTCTGTCTTAACTTTATGACATATTTAACCTTACTTATATGTATGTGTGTATGTAAACAAAATTTGCTGAATGCATTTAGTATTAGTTATATGTATGTGTTTAGGGAATAACCACTTAGCATTATCTTGTAATACATATATTGCAATATAGTTAATGACTATATTACTTGATAGAAGTGTCTGTAGATTTTACTCCTTTTTTGTATTTCAACCCACAAATCCATTATCTTGCTATGTTTTTATTTAATTTAATTTTTGAAAAAAGTTTCTCTATAGTATTTTTATTTGCGATTATATGGAGCCAGAAAAAAACTTACCTTGTTTTCATTATCAAAGCAGCTCTTCTGAGAGTGAGTTGAAACATGGCAGTTAATTAATTTTTAGATAAATATGCCTAAAAGGTTCTGGCTTATTAGCATGAAAATTTTAACATTTAGCAGGGTGCTTTACTTTTGCAATGTTAGCATCTGGCACAAAATTAACATTTACTTTGTATTTGTTTAGTGAATGTATCAAGTAATGAATTAAAAACAATATGATATTGAATTTCCAAATAGTAAACATCCCATTATTACCTCAAGCTTATTTTTGTTTACTGTAATATAATTGTTTGTATTTGCTACAAAAATTGAAAAGGTAGAGTAATATGGTAGTAGAACAACATATTGTACATAAATGTTTTATTTTTTATTTAAAAAGTTTTTTTTCATATCTACCACTGCTCCACCTCCAGTCCCTCCTCCCAATCCCTCCGAGTACTTCCTCAGTCTCTCTCCACCCCATCCCTCCTCCATTCCCCAAGGAGGGAAAGGAGTTCCACGATGGGTCAGTTCAGTCTGGCATATCCATTGAGATAGGTCAGAGTCCGTCATCCCATTATTAAGGCTGGATTAGATGTTCATCTGTAGGGAATGGGCTCTGAGATGTCAGTTCATGTACCAGAAACATAGTCTGATCATACCACAAGAGGCTCCACAAACTGCCCACATCATTTGACAGTTGTCTACCTTTGGAGGGTTTAGCTAAAGACCATAATAATATATTTTAGTTATGAATCAAATTCTACTTGCCAATTTCCATTTGTTTAGAAAAATGGTTTCTTGACTATTTATCCTTTATTCTCACATTATTTTAAAATAAGTAAATTGTTATTTCATTGCTCAACTATATTTCAAAGTAGAATATTGATAATTGTGTTACTCTTGAAATTGTGTCCATCTTTATTTCTTAAATGACAATATTTTTCCTCATTTTGTTTTCAGTTTTTCAAAGCAGTGTTGCCCTGATTGTTCTGGCACTCACTCTGTAATACACAGGCTGACCTCAAACTCACAGAGATCTACCTATGCCTCCCAGTTGCTATTAAAGGAATGCACCACCACCTCCTGATAAATGCTTTTTGAAAGTGTGGCAGATGTTCAATAAATAGTTTCTGTTACATGTTGTACACTGTATTATAAAATGAAGTCAAGGAGATGAAAGTATTGAGCTTTGCCTGGGGTTACTTGTAACAGAAGTTATAACATTTCAATTAGGTGTTGAAATAAAGGATGAACATAACATAGATGTGGTAGAGTTCTAGAAAGAAGGGTTGTATTGAAAGAAGGGTTGTATTGTTTAAATATACACAGATAAAAAATAGGATTTTATTCATAATTAAAAAGCAAAAAAACAAGTCCAGCCACCACCAAGTGAACAAGTAAGAGCGATGCAAATATATATATATGTATTTAAATTGTTAAAGAAAATAGATTATTTTTCTCATTGTTAGTGTAGGTTGAAAAGTCTAAATCTTTTTTAAAATATTTATTTATTATGTATACAGTGTACAGAAGAGGGTACCAGATTTTGTTATAGATGGTTGTGAGCCACCATGTGGTTTCTGTGAATTGAACTCAAGACCTCTGGAAGAACAGTCGGTGCTCTTAACCTCTGAGCCATCTCTACAGCCCCCCCCCCTTTTTTAAATCTACTTGTTATATATAGTGTTCTGCCTGTCTGGATGCTACTGCTAGAAAACAGCACCAAATCTCATTACAGATGGTTGTGAGCCACCATGTAGTTGCTGGGAATTGAACTCAGGACTTCTGAAAGAACAGCCAGTGCTTTTAACCTCTGAGCCATCTCTCCAGCTGAAATGCCTAAATCTTAATAATGTCATTGGAGAAGTAGGTAAACTAATTGATTTGCTCAAACTCACAATCTAGTAAATAAAAGAGTAATTATTTAGTATCTAGTTATGCCTGACTCTAAGTATTCCATTAATTGACCAACTACATTATTTTATGGTGCCTCCCTTTTTCAGTTAGAATAATTTTTAGCCTGAAGTATTGTACAGAATTACATAAATTATGAAATTTAATGTGCTTTGTTTCAACTAGGGCTTTTGGTTAGCAGCATCCTCAGTACATATCTGCTGAAATTAATTGTTATACACAATTTTTCCTCTCTTCTATCCATCTCTTAACCCCTAAATTGCATGGGAAAAATATGAGAATTCAGAAAACATGCTGAATAAATCATATAGAGAAAGGCAGATAACTTTTTAAGGAAAGTGACATTTGTTCTGGAACTTGTATAAAAAATATTAAAAGAAACAAAAACATATACTTATTGATTTAGAAAAGTGTAATAAGGATAATAAGAGAAAGAAAATGTTTCGGAGAAAACTACAAAAAGATTTTCAGGAGGAGGTGGCTGCAAACAAAACTTTTTTTTAAATGCATGAAGCTAGGGGAAAGCAAAATAATTTAGATGATATTTTTCCAAGCTGAAAGTGTCTAAGTTTTCATTCCACTAATCATATGGCTTCTCCCTTTCAAATTGAGAGGGGAAATCAAAACACACCAGTTCCTTCTATGTCTTTATTTAACATTCATGCACTGCTATTTTAGATCACATTAAAGTACTTTTCTTGATACGATTAACTTTTTAGTTAAGTTTCCATAATTAAACAACTTTAAAAGGGCATCCAAATATTTTATTTCCTTTACTTTGAGGTTGAACTCTTAGAAGTAACAATACGATAAAATCATGCAAAGGACTATAGCACACACTTTAAAAGTGTTTTATTTTTAATTAAGTGTGTGTGTGTAATTTGCAGCTGATAAAGTCTAGAATACATTCTTCAAAGCCTTTGAACTAGAGTTACAGGTGGTTGTGTACTGGGATGATGAGGCATAAACTTGGGTCCTCTAGAAAAGCAGCAAGTACTCATATCTGCTGAACCTTCTTTCCAGTCCTGGAAAACCCAGTTTTATATATTAGAATTTTCTAATTTATAGACATATAACTTAATTACATGTTATATTCTCCACTTTCTTTATAAATAATTTCCAGTTTGACTGTAATTGATTAGTCTAATACATATCTCATTTTTGATTGATACACATAAATAAAATGTATACTCAGAATTGTTTTATTAACAATTTTAACTAAATATAATTTTATCACTTCACCTCTTTTCTTTCTTCCTTCCAATTTCAATAATTCCTCTTACTATCACATTAATGGTCTTTTTTGAATATTGTGGTTACATATATCCATAAATATATATCACAAACACAATTGCAAGCATTAATGTGGCTTGTGCATATTGATTTCATGGCTGACTATGTTATATTAGATAACCAACTTAAGGTCTCATTCCTTGAAGAAGCTAGTCCTCTTTCAGTAGTCATGAGTTGTCTGTAGTTTGTTTAGAGATGGTTACATGTAAGATTCCCCATGTCAGGCTGTCTAATGATATAATAATTGGTCAGGGTTTATTTAGTGTTGAAGTATTGTAGTTGCTACCAAATGAATATATGGAGATTTATTCTTACTTATAAATGCCCAGCCTTAGCTTGACTTGCTTCTAGCCAGCTATTCTAACTTAACATAACCAATTCTCTTTAACTACATTTTGCTTCTCATCCTTTTGTCTTTCTTTATTCTATATACCTTTCCTCCTTACTCTGTGGCTGTCTGTTTGGCTGGTTCCTAGCATCTTCCTTGTTATAAAAATTTCTGGCCAGGGCTTTCCAGCTTTGCCCAGAGGTTCAGACCCACTCTCAGACCCACTTAGCCTCACAGAAACACACAGACACTTATATTAATTTTAATCTGCTTGCTGATTGATTGATCTGGGGCCGAGGCATATAACTTGCTAACTTTTTAGTCTTAAACTAACTCATGATTCTTATCTTGTTCAGTCATGTGGCTTGGTACTTTTTCTCAGAGCAGCATATTTGTCCTCTATATCTGCTGGCTTATCCACTGGTTTCTTTCTGGCATTTATGCTCTGTTCTTCCTGTTCTCAGAGTTTTCTTAGTCTGGTAGCCCTTCCTACACTTTCTGTTTGCCTTTAGCCAATCAACATTTGAGTAAACCAGTAGGCAGAACAATTATTTATAATGTAACAATATAATCCCACTACATTTTTGCTTTTTTTTTCCTTTTTAAAACAGGAAGAGCCTCAAACCTAATATCCCTTTTTACCATTATCTATATGGACTTATAACCAACACTATAAACACATGCAAACATTCAAAATCCATTTTGGGGGAATGTGGGTATAGTTCTCTAGGCTGCTAACTGGCAATCCCATAGGGATTCAAAGAAAAATTTAGGATTATGGACAAGACCTTAGTGAAGTAGTCTCTAAGGTTAGGTCATCTCAGCTAGTTTCCTTGAAGCAGTTTTGGACACAGAGCTCCGAAGAAACTGCAACAGAGGTGCTCTGACATGCTGGACCATCTGGACCTTCTATTTTCATTGGAGACTTTTTAGGTCTTTTTTACTTGGTGATTATATGGACCCTCAAATTCCCCAGAGTGGTAATTATGGGCCTACCAGTACCTCAGTTAAAAAGCTAAATTCTATGAAGTTAGACTAGGAGCTGGAGCCAGCTAGCCACCATAGTGAAGCCTTTAATCCTTAGCCACACCTTGGCTGATTAAAGGTATGGTCAGAAAGAGAAAGAAATAGAAGGAGCAAGGTAGAGTCAGTCACCCTAACCAAACAAACTTGTGGTCAGAAACAGAAAAAAGATAAGAAATAAGACATGTACAGTAAAGATTCTCCTGAGAGTTAGCATGAATATAGTAAAATTATAAATGTTCAGTGTGTAGTATCTCAATATGTAGGAAAAAGTTTGGCTGCTAGTGACCTTGAAGGTCATCTTGTGTGATTAAACTAACCAAGAACTTTCTTTTTCATACTGAAGACAGAGTAAGTAATGAAAATTTAAAGATGTGAACAATAAATATTTCAAAGTAAAGGCTAATTTTTATTTATGATTAGGAATATTAAGTCATACTTTCAATGTGCACAAAGGCATATGTAAATATATTAGTAACAGCAAAGTGGAATGTTTGACCAGCATAATGAAGTTCCTAATTGCAAAAGTCATATATGATTATCTCTACCATGTCAGGTTTTTATGTAGAAAGAATTATGGCTCTGTTCTTTAACATAATCATTTTAAAATCATGTTGTTCTTACATAGAATTGCTCAAGAAAAGCATATGTGTGCTCATGATATGTATTAATGTTGTAAATCTGTAAATCCTAGGGAAAAGATTTGATTAACTTATTCAATTCATAAGGACAACTCAGGACAAAGATTCAGGTTGTTATAGCTGCTATATCACTATGCAAAAGTGGCAAGTTTCTAGCACTTCTCTAGTAAAAAATATTGGAAGGAATGTTTATGACATTTAAGAAGCTTCAATTATGTCTGCAATTTTCAAATATAGATATTTCATATATTAGTAAATAATTATTACCTAGCAAATTTCAAGTTTCAGAATTAATGTGTCCTTTTTGAGAATACCAGTACATGATAATATTAATAAATAAATTCTGTTGAAAAGGTAATATATCTTTCTTTATTTATACTTTTCAATAATTTTAAGTGATACCATTAATATTCATGCTTTAATGTATTTTACATATGGAAAATAAAAATAATTAGTTCCTGTGGTTTATTTTAACTGATTTTTATATCTTCTTATAGCAAATCATTTTGGACTGCCATTCTTTTGCAAATTTCGTTCAGTATCTTATTTTAATGTTTCATTTAGAACATGCAGTAGCATTCAAACCATGTAATAAAAGTTCTCATATGTACAATAAATCATTTCTTTCAATACACACAACTCTAGATATATTTTACTTTGATATATTTTACTTTATGCTACAAAAGTCATTAAATTTTTTGTGTTACGCTATTTCCACAGATTTATTAATCTGATTGAAGAGACGTTTTGTAAGTTTGCTGGCAAAAATAGTAAACTTTTGAATATCGTTTTACATATGCCTGTGTCCCAAAGGCTGATTTCCCTGGGGAATCATTATCATGCGACTCACATTGTCACTCACCTACACTGTTGAACTTGCTTATCAAATACTCTGCAAACAGTACAAGTTATTATGTGTCATAGGGAAGATTTATGATAAACTAAGTTTGAAACAAAATAATGAATTCTTGACATTTATCCTGTCTATAATATCTTGGCCACTAATTTAATCAGATTTAATTTTAAGCCAGGAAGTTACATTTCCTTGCTCTATATTATATAGAAATTCACCACATATTTTTTAGTTGAGCAAGATTCATGACTATATGTATTTCTATGAAAAAAATGAGAAAATATTTTTCTTGATGCTACTAGTTATCAGATGTTATCACGATCCTGTATGCAGATTAAACTTTAAAAGCAATTTCACTCTGTGTAAATTAAAATAAAACTATCTTCTAACAGCTTTTAGAGGCAGTAATTTTCTAAAAAATATTAGGGGTGTTTTATGTTTGTACACAATGTTAGTGGAGTACACTTAAAAATATATTCATTACCATAGTGAAGATCAACAAAACACAAGTATAAGTACTGGTATTTAAAAGCTTTTAGTTGCTGAACACCTTCTGCTCTTTATTGAACTAGGGCATAGTGTATATTTGTTTTTGGAGGGATGATATGGCTGTTAAATATTGTTGCGTAAAACATTTTTAAGAAGTAAAAGGAATTTATGTTGATGTTTGGTCACTTTCCATCTTAGAGTAATGACATAATGCAGGTTCAATATCTGAGTTCATAAGTGAGGAAGGTGTTTAGTAAGCAAGGAAAAAAATAAATTCCTGTTTCAATAATTCAATACATGAAATACCATTCTTTGAAGTAACTTAAAATTCAAATGTACTTCTTTTACTGCTTTTTATCTATCTTCTAAGATATTAGATTATATTCTTATTGACAGATGAAAACAGTTGTATATAGTTTTAGTTTTGTATTTTAAATTAACTTTTTAATTGTAAATATCTTGTAAAATATATTTGAATTAGACACATATGTACAATTTGTAATGAACAGATCAGGGTAGTCAGTATTTTCATATAGTTAAGCTTTAAAAAATTTAACTAACATGCAATTAACTATATATTTATGAGTTTCAGTCTGATCTTTCATTTCATACATATGATGTTTACTAAATGAATCAAGGTAATTAAAGTTTCTGTCTTCTTAACATTTTGTCGTTTTTGGAGACTTAATTATTCATAAAATAAATAAATTTACAATAATAAACTATTGTGTTGCAGAACACTAGAAGGAATTGCTATCTAAATCTGTTTGGATAATTGGGTTTGTTTTTGTATTTTTATTTAAGAATTATTTTCATTTATTTTCCACACCAACCACAGATTACCTTTCAATCTCTTTTCCCGATCCTTGCAGTCTTCTTCCACACCAACCCCCCCATCCCCTTCTCCGTAAAAGTAAAACCTCCTGTTTGGATAATTGTTATTCATCATTTTTAAATTCTGTTTTACAACTATACTTTTCAGGCTCCAATAGTAACTCTTCTCTATTCATATAATTATTCCTATCATCTTCATGTTGCAGATAACATGAAGTCTTTGTTTTGCTGTGTTTAACTTACTTTGTTTAACATGATGATACTCTATACTATCTGTTTTGCAGCAAATGACAGGATGTCATTCTTTTCTTGACAGAAAATAATGTATTGTGCATATCCAAACATTTTTGATACCTTCATAAGCTATTGGGCACTGTGACTCATAACATACCATAATTATTGTGATAATTAGATCATGGATATGCAGATGTCTCTTTTTTTATACAAAAAGGCAAAAATTAGAAATTATAATATTTATAAAGATCTACTTTATTTCATTAACAATTCATTTTAATTTTGATATTAGATTTGTAATTTTTTCTTTTATCTAGATTAATAAATGTGATTTTTAGTGCAATGATTTTCTTAGTTAAAGAAGATCATGGTAATAGCAAAAAATTGAATTGCTCTATGTATATGGTTTTTAATAATTTATTTTATTTAATATTTTCAAATTGGGTACTTTGTGCTATTGCTATGCTTCTTGCTGGAAACATAGCAATATGAAAAACAGTGGTGGGCCAGCTCTCAAGTAGCATATAGTCCTAATAAAAATGACAAATCATTATAAAAAATAATTGCTCATTTAAGAAAAAAGCAAAAATATATGGACTGGAAAAAATTGAGAAGTAGTTAAGAGCAGTTGATAGTCTCATAAAGGACTCATGTTTGATTCACAGCAGTTCACAATTGTCTGAAAGTCCTGTTCCAGGGAATCTGACATCATCCTCTTGCCAATGTGAACATAGCATGAATGTGGTAATATATAATATGCACAGGCAAAACACTTGCATAAAATAAAAATAAGTAAAGATTTAATAAAAATAATACATAGTATAATGGATAAATATATAGGATAACTTGTTACTTGGAGAGTAGTTTAGAAAAGCATTAATATCTCACTGAAAAAGCTACTAAACTGTGAAGTTTTGAAATCACTTAATTTGATGCCTGTATTTTGAACTTGGACAAACTGACAATCAAAACAGCAGTAAAATGAGTTTTTATTTTTAAACCTATATTTATGATATCTACTATGCTGTACTTCATTCCTGACAGTAATAGTTTAAGATTAAGCCATATAATCACTTGTCTTTAAAATTACCCCTGAATTGATTTGTATATTGCCAGAAGTTAGATATTGTTGTTTACTCAAATCATGGGTTTTACCATAAAATCTTAATTATTTAAGTAATTTGTTTTATTTGTTATTAGTTATTAATTTATTAACCTGTATGATATTGAATGAATAATCTTTGAAGATTTAGATGCTCTTATAAAGTTAAAAGAAAGTTCAATTTCAGAAACAGAAAATATTTATACTATTCACATAATCAATATGAATTTTTTCTTCCTTTACATCTCTTCAGTTATAACACACAGTATCTAAACAGTCTTATGTACATTGAGTACACAAAATGAAACAAGAAATAGTATGATTTTTATACATTAAAAAGGAAAAATGCAACAAAACAGATGACAAAAAATCTCAAAGAGTGGGATCTTTTTAAAAGAGTCGTAGGAGAAAGAAGGTGTGATAATGTTGTAGAATATTATTTTGAGGTGTGTTACTTTTGATTATGTTATATTTGTTTAATTTGATGGAACTATGTTACTGTGCCTTCTAAAATACCTGATAATCTAATAAAGAGCTCAATCTTCAATAGTGAGGCAGGAGAACAAACAGTCAGGCTGGCAGATAGAATATAAACAGAAGGAGAAATCTGGGAAGAGAAGAAGAGCAAGAGGGATCAAGTAGGAGGACATCAGGGGCCAGTCACCCAGCTAAATGGCCAGCCATGGAGTAGGAGTGAAAGTAAGATAAATAGAAACAAAAAAAAAAAAATGGGAAAGTCCAGAGACGAAGGTTAGAGTGGATATTTTGTGTTAAAGTGGAGGCTGAACTAAGCAATATTGGAACCGTGGGACCTTGGGACCGCCTGCTCATGGGGGGGATGGGGAAATGTGGAGAAGAGAGAATGACCTGATGTGGTGGGAGGGGGTAGGGACCTTGAATAAGGTTATACAATGATAGAAAATGTGACTTCTTTATTCATAACAATAAAAAAATAAAATCATTATTCCCTTGGAAAAAGAAAAGAAAGAAAAGCTGGCTAGAAATAAGGTAAGCTAAGTACAAGCATACATAATCTTTGTGTGTGATTTATTTGGGACCTGGGTGATGGGCCTCCTAAAGACACAAAGAGTAAAATAATAGCAGAATGAAATAGGTGAAAAGAATTTTTCATTTTTCTTCTTTACTAGAAATACAGGCAAGTCTCAAAATAAACCTACTATAGAAATAAGACTTTATCCCTTACAAAAATGATCATAGGTATGAAAAATTAGAAACTTATCTAGCAGTAAGAGAAAGGAATGCTACAGTAAATAAAAATTAATGTCAAAAAAGCTATTCTTTCTCACATCTAATTTTATAAAGTAGATAAGAAATTATTTGACAGGTGTAAGAAAAAAGACCTTGCAGATGTCAGTTATTGTATCTTAAGGATGCTAACAATTACCTACCTGTAGATTCAGTTCCACAAATGTTTGTCAGTAAAGAGTAAACCAATTAAGGTAGTTAACAAAGTTGACTATTTTGTTGATTATATTAATGAATCACATTAAGATATTACAGATTTGATCTGTGTAGCTCATATATCATGTGTAAGACAGAAAACAAGATTCTTTTTGTCCCAAGCATATTAGACATCAGCTTACAAACTAGATACAGTTCTAGATGTCTAGCTCATGTGCTTAGTATTCAGAAATTGTAACATCACATGATTTTGTTTAATTTATCAAAAAGTAATAGATTTCAAGAATGATTCTATTCTGGTTTTTTTTTTTTATTTTACATGCACATTTACAAAGGGAAAACTCCATGATCCTGGTTCTTATAGTCTTCTAGAATTACAATCCAGAGCCAGGCTTGTTGGTACATGACTTTCATCCCAAAACTAGGGACAAAAGCAGGAGGATCTCTGAGTTAAAGGCCAGAATGCTTTCCATTGTTTGTTTCAGGACAACCAGGACTACATGAACAACTTGTTTTAAAATAGCCTGCACACTTAAAAATTACAATCCAAATATCCACATTTGGAGAGAGTCACTAACAGAATTTTTTCATTGTGATGTAATTGTATTTAGTCAATTAATAGAATTGGTCCTTATTAAAAAGTAATTAAAGAAGTAGGGACATGACTTATATCATGAGGAAAGAAGGTCACATACCATGAGAGAAAAATCATGAAAGGCTTATCTTAAGAAAGTATAACAATGTTTGTGTATTGAAGAATAAAAATTAGCAACCTGGGTCAGAATTCAAGTCATAATTATCTATAATACTATTATATAGAAGAATGCAATTAATTATTTATGACTCCAGGGGCAAAAATTAAGACAATAAACTAAAGGAAGGCAAATTTAGTTCAAAAATCAACTCCCTGTCACAACTAACTAAAATTTAAAGGAACTATCTCATGAATTTTTCTGTCACATAGGATGTTCAGACTTGCAGATCATAACATGGAGTATTGCATGAGAGGTAAATAAGATATGGCAGGATTAGCAAAGCAAGGAAAATGAACTAAATTTTAAGGAGTTTTATCTTGTTTAACTTAGTTTTTCTTCTGTTTCTTATTTTCTTATTTATTCATTTATTTATTAAAAGAAATCTTTTTTTTCTATTCATCCCCCTGCTCCCCTTCCCTCCCCTCCCCCCAATCCCTCCCAGTCAGCCTTCATCCTCTCCCCTCCCTCTCCCACATCACCTCCCCCTAAAGGAGCAGGAATTCCTAAGGTGAGTTAGCTCAGCTTGGCACATTCACTCCAGGCAAGTTTGATTTCCTCCTCCCTGTATCAAGGCTGAGTTAGGTGTTCTTCTGCAGGGAATGGCCTCAGAGGTGCCAGTCCACACACAGGAACACAGTCTGATTCCTCCCCTTGAGGCTCCACATACTGCCCATAGTTAACTCCACAGTTAACTATATTTGAATGGCCTAGCTCCTTTTCCTGATGGTTCCCTGGTGACTGTTCTTGATTCAGTGAGCTCAGAACTCTAGCCAGCCATCACTGTGAGAATTTCCCTCATAAATCCTATTCCCTTGCTCATACAGACTCTCTTCCATTGCTCTCAGCTGGACCAGGAGCTCTACTAATCAGTCATGGATCTCTGCCTCAACTTCTATTCATTTTTGGATGTAGGTTCTGTAATGACACTTATGGTGGTTATTCATCTGATTATAGAGGAAGACCTGTTTATGCACCCCCAACACTATTGGTTTGAGATCTACCCAGAGACATCCTGTGAGTTTTGTTTTTTAAAAAGAAAAGTTTTATTTTGTAATGTTATGTCCTTTGACAAAATTTGACCACATTTACCCATTCCCTCCAAATTATCCTTTTCTATCCCCATTTCTTTTTGCCCTTGTGTGTGTGTTTGTGTGTGTTTGGTGTGTGTGTATGTATTTTATAAAATCTAGGTTTCACATATAAAGTAAAAAATGTGTTGTTTATCCAGTCTTTTAAGACATACTATTTAAAGCATCAAAGAATTGAGTGTCATTTGACTCAATGTTTCCTAAAATTCCATGTTCTGTGTTTATCAGCACTCTGCAAATGCACTTTTGTGATGATCATTTTTGTAGCTATTCCCAGGACAAGAGTTCCATCAATGCTCAATATGTAATAATTCTTTTTTTCATTTTTGACGCATAATATATCCTGATTACAGTTTCCTCTGCCTTCTTCTACTCCTCCAGGTTCTTTCTTATCTCCCCTCCAATCTAGTTCTACCCATTTATTTTTTATTAGAAATTTGAATTGCAAGAAATAGACAAACAGAAAAATAAGCCCAAGAGAAAGCATAAGAATCAGAGAGAAACTCATTTGAATACTTAGAAATCCCATAAATACACTAAGTTGGAAGCCATCATTAAATACTCAATGGACCTGGCACAGACTCATGGAGACCTTATACATGCTGCTTCAGTCTGTGTTTATATGAGTTTTGACATGTTGATTTAAAGAGACTTGTTTTTTTGTTTTGTTTTGTTTTTGTTTTTGTTTTTGTTTTTTTGTGTTCTCCCTTCTGGTACTTATACATCTCCTGTGACACTCTCTATGCCTTGAGAGTAGAAACTTAGTGGAGAAATTTAGTTTTGAGTGCTCCAAGATCTTTCACTCATTGCATATTTTCTGTCCATAGTTATGTGTATTTACCCACTTGTGCTACAAGAGGAAGCTTCTCTGTTGATAGCTTAGCAAGGCACTGAACTACAAATATAGCAGGATACATTCATTATTATATTGTTGTTCTTTTTTTAAAAAAAAAAAAGAAAAAAAAACAGAACAGTAGTATTTGGTTTTACCATAAGTCTCTGAGCTATCCTGTCTCAGGATTTTGGTCCCCCAAGCAGTGTCTGGTATGGGGATGGGTTTCATTTTGTGGAGTGGACTTTATTTGTTAGTTATTCTCATAAGCTTTATTCCCCTATTGTCCTAGCATATTTTGCATTGTGGGTCTGTGACTGGTTTGGTGTTTATGTTTCTCCTTTGGTAGCTTGCAGAGCATCTTTCTACAATAAAGATACTAGAATATAGGAATAAAGTTTCTACATAGGCACCAAGTTGAGTTTTCTAGTTCAGTGAGTTCCATATGTTTTCTTTAGCAATGGTACCTTCTGACAGTTCTTGGAAAGCAATCTATAGTCTTGGCAATAGCCTGGGTTGTTTGGGGTTCCCATGGCACCTTATTGGCCAACAATTCAGTTCAATAAAACTGGATCATGGTACTGGAAACTTCATTTGGTGACAAGAGATGACAAAATGGGGGTATATCTTCCCATTATTTGATGATTTTATTTAAATTGCCTTCATATGTGTTACAATTTAGGAAGCTTCTACACATTAAGTTTCCATGCTATCCCTCAAATGGCCTTTAATTCTAGCTGTCCATCTCATCTCTGTATTCCCTCTATTGTTTACCTTTCCCCATACCCTCCTCATTTGATACTCTGGTTCTAACCTCCACCCACCCATCCATTTATATCAATTCTATTTTCCTCCGCTAATGAGTAATAATTATTGGTAATTTTATATATAGACAGAAATATTTTTATTTTACTAAACAGTTTTCACATAGCAAGGAATTTTAAAACCTCAATAATGTATATATTACTTATATGTATCTGGTCAATGGCAAAAAACAAGAATCTTTTTGTGTTTTGTGCTTAAATTTTTAGAAAATGTTACCTTTCATAGTTTAAAAAGCTATTTTTTGTGACAATACACAGGATCTTGTACTTAAAATCTAAGATTTTTATGACATATTTATGATAGTCAAAAAGCTCCATTTCTTTGAAGTTCAGTTCATTTCTTCTATAAAAGATGAAGAACACTTTGATATAAATATTCTGCAGACAGCTTATGAGAAACGTTCTTATGCTGCAGACAGCTTATGAAGAACATTCTTTTCACTCTAGTTAAGCTGAAGTTTGAGAGCATTTTATTTAATAATGCTTTAAAATAGTGGTGATTAAATACTTTGAGTTTAATTCAATATTTTATTTAACTTTGCTATTTGAAAAATGAGGAAGAAGCCACATGATTAAAAACATCCTTTTCCTTAGTTAACCACCTGTGAATAAAAAAAGAAGCCAACAGTCATACATAGCATCACAACTAATTTTACCTACTATTTTTGATGTATTCTAAAAATGGAACCTTTCTAAATCTAATGAATCTATCACTCACTCTTTATAAAAACTTCCATGTATAAATGTGCTTGAAGTAAGTAAAAGTGAAGTTGACTTGATTTATTATAATTCTATCAGAAAGTAAGAGGCCAAATTTTCTAAGTGAAATACTGTTCTTGCAGACCAGAGCACCACAAAAATAACTTAAAAGCTGAGCAACTCAAAGGGTCAACAACTGAATAAAACTTATCCAGTTCTATTTATACTTTTCTAAGAATGTAATTATTTCTAAAAGTGGGAGAGTTAAAGTCCCAGTAAATGTTACTGTACATTTATGCTTTGAGATTTTGACTCTGGTCATATACACATGTGAAAACTACAAATATTGTAGCGAATTAAATTTACTTTCAATCCATAAATAACACATACCTTATGTCAGGTACTAATCTATGTTTTAAAAACCAGAAATGAATAAAAATGTCCCCATCCTTCAGGAATGCCACAGTTTCTCCTTCAAATAGAACCTAGTTTGAGCAAAAAAATTTGCATTACATATTTAATATTATGTTAATTGAAAAACTCTGTAGGATTCTCAGAATAGTTTACAGTTATTTGGAAGAAATGAAGGAGGTATTTAAGGACAAGATTCTTTAAAATTAAGTTAGTAAAATGGTTTCTGCAGAAGCAGGAGGACCTGAGTTCGGATCTCCAAGATATGTAAAATCCAAAACTTGATGTGCCTGTAATCACAGAGCTAGAGAGCAGAGAAAAAAGGATCCTTGAAGTTCACTTACCAGGTAATTTTGCAGTATTTGTAAGCTTCAGGTTTATTGCGCAACCCTGTTTTGTTGTTGTTGTTGTTGTTGTGTAGACAAGTCTAGCCTTGAGCTCATATAGATCTGCCTACTTCTGTCTCTGCCTCTGAAGTGCTGGAATTAAAGGTGTGTGCCTCCATCACCTGGGAGAGAAGGTTGATCTTTTAAGAGCACTTGTTGTTCTATTAGGAGGACTGAAGTTCACATCCCAGCACTCACAAAGGGCAGCTCAAACTTATTTTGTTAAATTATTTCTAAGGTATCTGACACACATGCCCATAAACTCAGAAAGATACATAAATAAATGATCTTTAAAAGTCTTAAAAAACCGGGCTGGAGAGATGGATCAGAGGTTAAGAGCACTGACTGTTCTTCCTGGGTCTTGAGTTCAATTCCCAGCAACCACATGGTAGCTCACAACCATCTATGATGACATCTGGTACCCTCTTCCATATACTGTATACATAATAAATAAATCTTTTTTAAAAATCTTAAAAACAAAATAAGAAAGGTGTTGTACTGGCACCTTGGATGCCACTCCCTCTAGAGGAACATCTGACTCAGTCTTGATGTTGGGGTGAGGAAACTGTATCTGCCAGGAGTGGATGCTGAACTAAAATATATTGGGACCTTGGGACCTCCTGCGCTTTCTGGGGAGGAAGGAAATGGGGAGATGTGGAGAAGAGAGTGTGACTGGAGGGGGTGGGAGGGGTAAGGGACCTTGCACAAGGATATACATGGATAGAAAATGTGACTCTATTCATAATGAAAAAAATAAAAATAAATAAATAAAATCTCCAAAAAAAGAAAGGGGTTGTTAAAAGCACAGATAAAACTATCTGGATACCTGAGGGTGTTTATTAGCAGTAGAGTGATTGCTTGACATGCACAGGGCCCTGTCTTAAGCTGGAGGGTGAGGTGAGAGAAGATATCATACATTGATCTATGGCTTCCACATATGCACATGCCTTTAAATACACATGTACAAATGAATACATATAAACAAATACAGCACATTAATAAATCAACATACAAATAATGACTTTATTATTACAATTCATTTTTTGCACATAATTTTATTCCATCCACTACTAATTTTCCCATGCTATTGCACAAATTCTATTTGATATTATAATAAGAACCAGGAGCCCAATATTGGAGAAAAGCTTCAATATCAGAGCAACAGAGGAACAAGCCAAAGCCACTTCTCACCTAGCCAACTCCTCAGGCTAAAAGGAGTTGATCCGGTTTCCAGGAAATCTCATACTGAATGCTTCTGAGTCCTCAGCTCAAAGTGAGTGCAGGGGAAGGGCCTGCCTCCACTTTCTTCACTCTAATATCTTACTTCCTCCTTCAACTTTTCTAGTACTAGGATTAAAGGTAAGTGCCAACACCACCTGGCTCTGTTTGGCCTTGAACCCACAGAGATCTAGAGTAACTCTGCCTCTTGAGTGCTGGAATTAAAGGTGTGGATCACCACACCCTGATCCTCATGAATAAATCTGTGTGTGACTCTGTCCTCTGATTTTCAGACAAGATTTATTAAAAATACAATATCACCACACCACGCCTCTGATCCTCGTTTGCTAGTTTACTTCCTCCCATAATCCTTCTTCTGCTTTCATGTCACAATTGTTTCTTTAACTTTGCATTATCTCACTCTCTCAAGTTTTGTTTCCTCTGCATCATAACAACTAATCTAGTCTTATGAGTGACATAGAACACACACACAAACTTAATTTAAGTTCTTGATATAAGAGAAGACATGCATTATTTGTCTTTCTAGGTCTAGGTTATTCTGCTTAAAATAAATTTCCATTTTCATTCAAATTTCTACATGTCATGATTTTTTTTGTATTACATGATCTAGTACAGAAAATGTGGTATTTTGTATGTATATATATTTGTATAAATATATTTATATTACATATATATTTTGTATAAATACATAATACCACATTTTCTTTATCCATTAATCTCTTCCTGGTTTCATTCTCTTTGCTACTAGGAATACTGCACCAATAAAGCTTGATGTGTAACTATCTTCGTGGTAGAATTAGTCTTATGTGGGTCTATTAAGTTGTTCATCTCTTTGTTTCATTTTAGTGGTTCAGATAAACCTAGAAATTCAACAGTTTCTTTAAAGCTTTTTTATTTACTATGAGTAAAGTTTCATTTTTATCCATGTATATCCTTTGTTCAAACTCCCTTCCTCCTCCCATCACTCCCAGTCACTTTCTCTTCTCCTGTGTTCCTTATCTCCTCCACTAGAAATGACAGGAGGGCGAATCCACTCCAGGCAGATCCAATTTCCTCACCCCAACATCAAGACTGGGTCAGGTGTTCATCTGGAGGGAATGGGCTCCAAGGGGTCAGTCCAAGGTACTTCAGATCCCAACCTGATCAGTGGTTCTGGTTTGCAGACTGGGTATGCTTTGCTTTGCTTTTTGTTTGAAGTCCATCCACTAATGAGTGAGTACATTCCCTGCTTCTCTTTCTGGGATTGTGATACCTTGCTCAAGAGGATTTCTCCATAACCATCCATTTTCCTGCAAATTTCAGAATATCATTTTTTCTTACTGCTGAGCAGTACTCCATTGTGTAGATGTACCACATCTTGTTAATCCATTCCTGAGTTGAGGGGCATCTAGGTTGTATCCAGGTTCTTCCTATTACGAATAATGCTGCAATGAACATAGTTGAGCTAATGCCTTTGGAATGTAAATGTGTGTCTTTAGGGTACTCACCCAGAAGTGGTATTGCTTGATCCTTTAGGAGATTGATTCCCAGTTTTCTGAGAAACCACCATACTCCATTCCAGAGTGGCTGAACAAGTTTACTCTCCCACCAACAATGGAGGAGTGTTCCCCTTGCTCCACAACCTCTCCAGCATAGGCAGCCATCTGTGTCTTTAATCTTAGCCAATCTTACAGTTGTAAGATGGTATCTCCAAGTTGTTTTGATTTGCATTTCTCTGATGGCTATAGATGTTGAGATATTTTCAGGTGCCTTTCAGCCATTCGTAATTCCTCTGCTGAGAATTCCCTTTTTAGTTCTGAACCCCTTTTTTGATTGTGTTACTCAAGGTTTTGGGCTCTAGTTTCTTGAGTTCTCTATATATTTTAGAGATCAGCCCTCTGTCACTTGTAGGGCTGATGAAAATCTTTTCCCATTCTGTAGACTGTCTCATTTTGTCTTATTGACTGTGTCTGTGGACTTACAGAATCTTCTCAGTTTCAGGAGGTCCCACCTAATGATTGTTGTTCATAGTGTCTGCTCTAATGCAATTATATTTAAAAAGTGGTCAACAGTGCCAATGCATTGGAGAATATTTCCCACTTTTTTTCTATCAAGTTGAGTGTATATGGGTTTATATTGATATCTTTCATCCACTTGGATTTAGGTTTTGAACAAGGTGATAGGTTTAGATCTACTTTCATTTTTCTACACACTACCATCCAGTTATGCCAACACCATTTGTTGAAGATACTATCTTTCTTCCATTGAATATTTTTGTTCTCTTTGTCAAAAATCAAGTGTTCATAGGTGTGTGGGTTAATGTCTGGGTCTTCAGTTTGATTCCATTGATCCAAAAGTCTGGTTTTTTTTTGTTGTTGTTGTTGTTTTTACCAGTACCATACCAAGATGCTTTTATTACTGTAGCTCTATAGTATACTTTGAAGTTGGGAAAGGTGATGCCCACTGAGGTTCTTTTGTTGAGCAAAATTGCTTTAGGAATCCTGGCTTTCCCGTTATTCCATGTAAAATTGAGTGTTATTCTTTCAAGTTGTATAAAAAATTGTGTTGCAATTTTGATGGGAATTGCATGGAATCTGTAGTTTGCTTTTGGTAACATTGCCATTTTCACTGTGTTGATCCTACCTATCCAGGATCATGGGAGATCTTTCCATTTTCTTATATCCACTTCAATTTCTTTCTTCAGAGATTTAAATTTTTTGTCAAACAGATCTGATACTTCTTTAGTTATAGTTTCATCAAGGTATTTAATGCTATTTGCAGCTATTATAAAAGGTGATGTTTCCCTTATTTCTCTTTGAGCCCTTTTAATTTTAGTGTATATGAGGGCTATTGATTTCTTTGAGTTAATCTTGTATCCTGCTACATTGCTGAAGATGTTTATCAGCTGTAGAAGTTCCCTGGCAGAACTTTGTGGGACATTTTTGTATACAATAATGTCATCTGCAAAAAGAGATAATTTGACTTCTTCTTTTCCAAATTGTATCTCTTTAATCTCCTTTATTCTTTAATTGCTATAGCTAAATTGAGAACTATATTGAATAGATAAAAGGAGGAGAGGATAGCCTTGTCTAGTTCCTGAGTTTAGTGGGATTGCTTTGCTTTTTTCTCTGTTTAGTTTGATGTTGGCTGTCAGCTTTTTGTAAATCACTTTTATTATATTTAGGTATTTTCCCTGTATTCCTGATCTCTCCAGAACTTTTGTCATAAATGAATGGTGGATTTTATCAGAGGCTTTTTTGGCATATAAGAAAATGATCACATGTTTTTTTCCTTCAATTTATATGACGTTTAAAGTTTTTGTGTATTGAACCATCCCTGCATTTCTGGGATGAAACCTACTTCATCATGGGGAATAACTTTTTTTTATATATGTTTTTGGATTCAGTTTGTTAGAATTTTGTAGAAAATTTTTGCATCAACATTCATGAGGGAAGTTGGTCTGTAATTCTCTTTCTTTGTTGTATCTTCAAGTGGCTTCGGTATCAGGGTTATTGTGGCCTCATAAAAAGAGTTTGGCAATATTCCTTTGGTTTCTACTGTATGGAACAGTTTGAGGAATTTTGGTATTATCTCTTCTTTGAATGTCTGGTAGAACTATGCACTGAAACTTTCTGGGCCTGGCCTTTTTTTTATTTGACTTTTAATAACAGCTTCAATTTCCTTTGGTGTTACAGGACTGTTTAGGTCTTTAATCTGATCTTGATTTAATTTTGGTAATTGATACCTGTCCATAAAACTGTCCATTTCTTCTAGATTCTCCATTTTTGTGGAGTGTAAGTTTTCAATGTATGACCTGATAATTCTCTGGATTTCCTGGGGGTCTGTTGTTATTTTCCTCTTTTTATTTCTGGGTTTTGTTGATTTCTGGTTTTTCTGCTTTTTGGGTTGTTTTGGATAAAGGTTTGTCTATCTTGTTGACTTTCTCAAAGAACCATCTCTTTGATTCATTAATTTTTTTGTATTGTTCTTTTTGTTTCAATTGTGTTGATTTCAGCTCTAAGTTTGATTATTTCCTGCCTTCTACTCCTTCTAGGTGAGCTTGATTCTAATTGTTCTAGGACACACAGTTGTGCTGATAGTTCTCTTGTGTTGGATTTCTCTAGTCTTTTCATGTAGGCGCCTAGTGCTATGAATTTTCCCCTTAATACTGCTTTTATTGTATCCCATAAGTTTGGTATGTTGTGTATCCATTTTCATTTAATTCCAGTAATTCTTTGATTTCTTTCTTAATTTCTTCCTTGAATCAGAAATGGTTCAGTTGAGTGATGTTTAGTTTCCATGAGTTGGTAGGCTTTCTGTGATTCTTGATGTTGTTGAATTATAACTTTAGACCCTGGTGATCTGAAATAGTACAATGTGTTATACACATTTTTTGGTACCTGTTAATATTTTATGTATGACCTAATATGTGGTCAATTTAAGAGAAAGTTCCATGTGGTGCTGAGAAATATGTATATTCCTTTTAATTTGGGTGGAGGGATTGGTATATATCTACTAAGTCCTTTTGGGTCATAACTTCTGCTAGATCCCTTATTCCTCTGTTGAGTTTCTGTCTGGTTGACCTATTCAAGGGTGAAAGTGGGGTATTTAAGTCTCCCACTATTAATGTGTCAGGTTTGATATGGGGTTTAAGCTTAAGAAGTGTTTCTTTTACATATGTAGGTGCCCTTGTGTTATGGGGCAAATATTCAGGATTGAGATTTTTGTCTTGGTGAATTTAGTGGCCTTCCTGGTCTTTTTTTATTGATTTTAGTTTAAATTCTATTTTGTTAGATATTAGAATGGTTATATCAGCTTGTTTCATATGGCCATTTGATTGTAAAGTCTTTTCTTAATCCTTTACTCTGAGCCTGTGTCTGTCTTTAAAGTTGAGGTGCATATTTCTATGCAGCAGAAGGTTGGTTTCTGTTTTTGTATCCATTGTGCTAGGATGTGTATTTTCATAGGTGAATTGAGTCCATTGATATTAAGGGACATTAATGAGCAATGATTATATTTCCCATTATTTTTAGTAGTAGCTTGTGTTTCCTTTTTTGGGAGGAGTTCTTCTGTGGGCTTATCACTTGTCTGTAGTTACATGGGTGTTTCTGTTTCCCTTAGGTTGTTGTTTTCCCTCTAGGGCTTTTTGTAGGGCAGGATTTGTGGTTAGGTATTGTTTAAATCTAGTTATGGCACGTGAAATATCTTTTTTACTTCATCTATGCTAATTTCTAATTTTGCTGCGTACAATAGTCTAGGTTGGCATCCATAAACTTTTAGTGCCTGTATAATTTGTGACCAGGAAGAAATTCTTTCTTTAATTGTTTCCATTGAATAGTCAGGTGTTATTCTGATGGGTCTGCCTTTATATTAATTTGATCTTTTTCCCTTGAAGTTCTTAGTATTTTTCTTTGTTCTGTAGGTTTAGAGGCTTGATTATTAAATGGTGAGCAGACCTTTTTTGTGGGTTTTGTCTATTTGTTGTTCTGTAGGCTTCCTGTATTTTTATAGGCATTTCCTTCTTTAGGTTAGAGAAGTTTTCTTCTATGATTTTGTTGAACATATTTTCTCTGCCTTTGAGCTGGTATTCTTCTCCTTCTTCAGTTCCAATTATTCTGAGGTTTGTTCTTTTCATGATGTCTCAAATTTCCTGGGCATTTTTTCTTCTGACTCTTGGTTTTACTGTTTTCTTTTCTTTTTTTTTTCTTCTTTATTTTGTGTTTATCAAGAAAAAAAAAACAGTAAAAAGAATTTAAAATGCGGAAGAGTTAACAATAACTATACAGAGGATAAGAATCATAAGCATGGCTTATCAAGGGTGGAAATACAAATAAGATTGCTACACATATATTTTCTTTGTGTTCATCTTTCCCTCTGAATTTTTTTTCCATCCCTGTATATCCTTATTCAAGGTCTCTT
>PVIH01016852.1:0-44054 GCA_004025045.1 Sigmodon hispidus
CTACAGTAATAAAAACAGCCTGGTACTGGCATAAAAACAGACTTGTGGACCAATGGAATAGAATTGAGGATCCAGACATTAACCCAAAAACCTATGAACACCTGATCTTTGACAAAGAGGCCCAAAACATTCAATGGAAAAAAGATAGTATATTTAACAAATGGTGTTGGCATAGCTGGATGGAAGTGTGCAGAAAAATACAAATAGATCCGAGCCTGTCACCCTGCACAAAACTCAAATCCAAGTGGATCTAAGACCTCAACTTAAACCCAACCACTTTGAACTTGATAAAAAGAAAGTGGGAAATACACTTCTACGAATTGGCACAGGCGACTACTTCCTAAATATAACACCAGTGGCACAGACACTAAGACCAACAATCAATAAGTGGGATCTCCTGAAGCTAGGAAGCTTCTGCAAAGCCAAGGACATTGTCAATAGGACAAAACGACAGCCTACAGAATGAGAAAAGATCTTCACCAACCCTACAAGTGATAGAGGACTGATCTCTAAGGTACATAAAGAGCTCAAGAATTTAGAGCCCAAAACCTTGAATAACCCAATCAAAAAATGGGGTACAGATCTAAAAAGGGAATTCTCAGCAGAGGAACTACGAATGGCTAAAAGGCACCTGAAAAAGTGCTCTTCATCTTTAGCCATCAGAGAAATGCAAATCAAAACAACTTTGAGATACCACCTAACACCTGTTAGATTGGCTAAGATAAAAGGCACAGGTGACAGCCTATGTTGGAGAGGATGGGGAACAAGGGGGACACTCCTCCATTGTTGGTGGGAGTGTAAGCTTGTTCAGCCACTTTGGAATGCAATATGGTGGTTTCTCAGAAAATTGAGAATCAATCTCCCCAAGGACCCAGCAATACCACTTCTGGGTGTATACCCTAAAGAGGCACATTCACACTCCAAAGGTATTAGCTCAACCATGTTCATAGCAGCATTATTTGTAATAGCAAGAACCTGGCAACAACCTAGATGTCCCTCAACTGAAGAATGGATTAACAAACTGTGGTACATCTACACAATGGAATACTACTCCGTAGTAAGAAAAAATTATACCCTAATATTTGCAGGCAAATGGATGGATTTGGAGAATATCCTCCTTCGTGAAGTATCACAAACTCAGAAAGATAAGCAGGGGATGTACTCACTCATTAGTGGTCTCTAAACAAACAAACAAGAAAAAGAGCCAAGCATGCCCAAGCTGCAAACCACAACCACTGAACAGCTTGGGATCAGAAACACCCTGGACTGACCCCACTCCAACTATAGGAACACCTGACTCACTCTTGAGGGAGTGGGGACAAAACTGGATTTGGTCAGGAGTGGAGACTGATCCAAGCATTATTGGGTCAGTGGGACCATAGGACTGTCTGCTCCCTACCCAGGGAGGGGATGGGGAGTTATGGAGAAGTAAAATGACCTGATGTGGTGGGAGGGGGAAGAGACCTTGAATAAGGATATACAGGGATAGAAAAAAAAAATTCAGAGGGAAAGCTGAACACAAAGTAAATATATGTGTAGCATTCTTATTTGCATTATCACCCTTGATAAGTCATGCTTATGATTTTTATCTTCTTTATAGTTATTGTTAACTTTCAGCATTTTAAATTCATTTTACTGTTTTTTTTGATAAATACAAAATAAATAGAGGAGAAGAAAAAAAAAAGTTGATTTTGGGTAGGAGAGTGAGATAGGATCTCATACAGCCAAAGCTAGCTTGAAGCCACTGGGAAAGAACTCCCGATTTCCTGCTTCCACCAGCCAAGTGTTGGTAGTACAGCCATGCAGCCCCATACCCAGGTATAAACATCTTTAATGAAACCTGCTGTACATCTAGAAAAAAAAAATGTGGAATATTACTTTTAACTCAGTAATATATTCTATTTCCTGGTATATTATAAAGATCATTTTAAATCTACTTTATATTTTTGTTATCTTTATTAGGTTTTCTATACTATAGTAACATTATCATTATATGATAAACTGTGTTGTTGTCAGTTTTCAGTACTTTGAAAGAGTTTTATGTGAATTGGTGTTTTTCCTGCATGTATAACTGTGCAAGGGTGTCAAATTTTGGACAGTTGTTGGCTGCTATGTAGAATCTGGGAATTGAACTTAGATCCTCCAAAAGAATAGTCAGTGCTCTTAACTGCTGAGCCATCTCTCCAGCCTCAAGAGTTTTTAACAAAAAAGATTTTGGATAGCTTATTGTGGGTTACTGTAGAAAATCAACAGTCTAGACCTACAGAACCACAAAGCCCTGCTGTTCTTTCCTGAAATGGAGCATGAACAATTTTTTCCTTAAAGTTTATTTAAATAAACTCTGTACCTCAGCTTTCAACTTTTTCTCAAGTTTCTGTTCAACTAGCTTTTCAATGCAAGTATAATATTTGACTAAATTTTAGAATTGTATTTATAGCCATCATTAAACAGTAAAATATTCAGTCTTTACCTGTTAGTATATAAACATCTCCCTAGCTTGCCTCCTGGGTATGGCCCTGTGATTCCAACATAGCCATATTGTGGCCACACACACCCCCACCCCCCACCCCCCCACCCCCGCCCGCACAGCAAGTTCACAGAGCACACCCCTGGGAGTGTTTACATGGTCACCCGTCCCTTAAAGAGAGACACTACTTGGCTGTAATATCTTTTCTCTGCACCCTTTCTTCCTTCTACTGCTCTCTTTCCCTCCCTCCCTCCCTTCCTCCCTCTCTGTACCCTTTCCTGGATATCCAGAATTTCAATAAACTCTAAATGGCATTCTGGAAGCATGTTTCATCTTTCCATGTGCAAAATACTAACATTACTCACTGACATAAGTTTAAAAGCATTTTATGAGATAGTAATTTATGTCATGTTTCATTATATGCTTTAAGAAAACAGTATAGTACTATATAAGAAAGGACATAAAACTGCCAAGAGCTCAAGCTTCACAATAACTAATTCAGAACAAAAACAATTCTACTGTTAAAAAGTATGAATGAAAATATAAACCTTACTGTCTCTACTTGTCAAAGAGAATAAAAGACTACCTTTTCAGTATTAATATTAGAGATACCTGGATCTGTTTAGTATAAATAGTGCTAAGCAAATTTCTAGTAAGTTAAACTACAAATAAAGCTTTCAATTTTGATAAATATATAGGATACTGGTACAAAATATCCTAAAATAACATGTTTAAACATCACCTGCTTGTTTGCCAGCTCTTCAGCTACCTTCCTAAAAAGACCACTTCTATTTATCTTCCTATAGTCACACAGAGAGCATATATCACAGATTGTGGAAAAAAACTGTACAAATATGGCATTCAAAGATCCATCCAATAAAGTAATAACATAGCTAATGTTTAAAAAAACTGGCTTAGATTTTTACAACCATCAAAGAACCCCTCCTCTATTAAAAAAGAAAAAAAAAGTGGATTCTTATTTCCAGAACATGAAAAGCAGAGGCTGACATTTTTTTACAAAGGTTACCACAGAATATGGATTTGCATCAATACTCGTCTATTCTATTCCACATTCTAAGGAAATGTTAAAAACTTTGTGCATGAGATGCAACTACAATTTTAAAGTTGAACTCCTAAACAGATTTTAGAATGAAAAGGAAAAATAGTTTTGTCCATTTTAATTTTAATAAAAAAATAGAAATGAGTACAGGATCTTGTCATGATAACAAGAAAGTTTTATTTATAAATTCAGCTTGTAGGGGAAAAATGCTTATAAAGATAGTGAGATGAAAAAATTATAAACACTTTATCAGTTTAACAGGCAGAGGAAATGACTGTTATTTTTCAAACTATAGTTGTTAATCATTTTATACAAATAAATGTTTCTCTTCCTTCTTTTCTTTTCTTTCTCTTATTTATAAAATAAAGTCTTTTTTATTCATGTATCCCCTTGCTCTCCCTCCCTTTCCCCTCCTAAACCCTCCTGGTCAGCCTTCAGCCTTCCTCCTCCCCATCCCCCCATCTCTGCCCCCAAAGGGCAAGAAGTCCCAAAGTTGCAGGTCGCTAGGCAGGTCTGATTTCCTCATCCTAACATCAAGACTGGGTTAGGTGTTCCTCTGGAGGGAATGGGCTTCAAAGTGCCAGTCCACTCATAGAAACACAGTCTGATCCCTCCCCTCAAGGCTCCACATACTGCTCATATCAGTGGACAGTTGCCTATCCTTGGAGGGCCTAGTTTCGTTTCTTCAAGGTTCCCCAGTGGCTGTTCTTAATTCAGTAAGTTCCCCAGAGGTCCAGTCAGGCATCATTGTAGAAATTTTCCTCATAGTCCCTATCCCCTTGCTCATATAAAGTCTCCTCCCCTACTGTCAGCTGACCAGGGACTCAGCCTAGTGCTCAGTCATGTATCCCTGCCTCTACCTCTATTCATTTTTAGATGTAAGCTCTGTGATGGCACTTAGAGTGGCTATTCATTTGATTATAGGGGAAGTCTTGTCTAGGTAACATCTTCACTATTGGGTGGGAACCTAGCCAAGGACATCCTGTGAGTTTTTGGAGATTTTCCTAGCACCCAGTCTTTTTCCAACCCCACATTGGCTTCCTCTATTAAGATCTACATCTTTTTTTTTTTCCTGTCTCCTTGTTGCTCCTCACACTCAATCATCTCCTTCTCTCATGATTTGTTCCCACCCCTACTTGGTTGCAACCCCTTATGCTCCCAATTAGCTAACGAGATCTTCTCTATTTTCTCTTCCTAGCAGACTCTCTGGATGTGTCTCTTAAGTTCCTTCAGATCCCAAGCTGTTCAGGGGTTGTGGCTTGCAGCTTGGTTGTTCTTTGCTTTTTTGTCTAAAGTCCACTAATGAGTGAGTACACCCCCTGCTTATCTTTCTGGGCTTGTGATACCTGCTCAAGGAGGATATTCTCCACATCCATCCATTTCCCTGCAAATTTTACGATTTTTTTTTTCTGCTGAATAGTACTCCAAGGTGTAGATGTACCACAGTTTGTTAATCCACTCTTCAGTTGAGGGGCATCTAGGTTGTTTCCAGGTTCTTGCTATTATGAATAATGTCACTATGAACATAGTTGAGCTAATGCCTTTGGAGTGTGAATGTGCATCTTTAGGGTTTATGCCCAATAGTGGTATTGCTGGGTCCTTGGGGAGATTGATTCCCAGTTTTCTGAGAAACCACCAAACTGCATTCCACAGTGGCTGAACAAGCTGACACTCCCACCAACAATGGAGCAGTGTTCCCCTCACTCTGCATCCTCTCCAGCATAGGCTGTCATCTGTGTTTTTGATCTTAGCCATTCTGACAGGTGTAAGATGGTATCTCAAAGTTGTTTTGATTTGCATTTCTCTGATGGCTAAAGATGTTGAGCACTTTTTCAAGTGCCTTTTCAGCTATTTGTAATTCTTCTGCTGAGAATTCCCTTTTTAATTCTAAACCCCATTTTTAATTGGGTTATTTAGGGGTTTTGGCTCTAGTTTCTTGAGTTCTCTATATTTTAGAGATCAGTCCTCTGTCAGTTATAGGGTTGGTGAAAATCTTTCCCCGTTCTGTAGGCTGTCATTTTGTCTTATTGACTGTGTCCCTGGCCTTACAGAAGCTTTTCAGTTTCAAGATGTCCCACTTATTGATTGTTGTTCTTAGTGTCTGTACTACTGGTGTTATATTTAGGAAGTGGTCACCTGTGCCAATGCGTTGGAAGGTATTTCCCACTTTCTAAGGGAAACATCACTCTTTATAATATCTACAAATAGCATTAAATACATTGGTGTAACTATAACCAAAGAAGTAACAGATCTGTTTGACAAAAACTTTAAATCACTGAAGATAGAAATTGAAGACGATATCAGAAAATGGAAAGATCTCCCATACTCCTGGATAGGTAGGATCAACAACAGTAAAAATGGCAATTCTACCAAAAGCAATCTATAGATTCAGTGCAATCCTCATCAAAATCCTAACACAATTTTTTACAGACCTTGAAAGAACAATACTCAAGTTCATTTGGAATAATAGTAAAGCCAGGATTGCCAAAACAATTCTGCTCAACAAAAGAACCTCAGGAGTCATCACCATCTCCGACTTCAAATTATACTATAAAGCTACAGTAATAAAAACAGCTTGGTACTGATTTTTGACAAAGCCAAAAATATTCAATGGAAGAAAGATAGTATCTTCAACAAATGGTGTTGGCATAACTGGATGGTAGTGTGTAGAAAAATACAAACAGATCCAAACCTATCACCTTACACAAAACTCAAATCTAAGTGGATCAAAGACCTCAACATAAACCCAGACACACTGAACTTGATAAAAAAAGTAGGAAATACCCTATTTTCTTACCTAGTTTAATACAGTTATGAAAACAAGAACTCCTCACCACCTGAACAAGTACATAGTATCCAAAAAAGTTGATTACATCCTAGTCTTGTTTACCATAAAATAGTTTGTCCTGTTCCTTTGCTAAAATTTTCTTATAAGTCTTGATTAAAATTGGTTATTTTCTTGTAATTTCTCTGCTTTTTCCCCAAAGACCTAAAACTTTTAATTAACCACACTCACTCAATATACTTAAATACTACAGAAATCTAAGAAATTAAATTCTGCATAGAACAGAAATTCAAAATCTAATTTGATCCTCCTTAATTTTCTAGATTGGGTAACTAATTGGAAGTCATTTTAATTTCAAAAGGACTTACACCCAGATGAAGAATCATTCAGTTTATAATTTTCTGGGGAGTATAACAAAATAGCTTTAAAAAAAATCACCTTTATGACCAGTAGCCATGCCTGCTTTTAACCCACACTTTTTTAAATCAATTTTACTAAAAGGGTACTAGATAAAAATTAATATGGTTAAATTTAAATATACTTCTGGTAAAACAATATTCTGAAATAACTGCAGAATCTTACCATGTTAACAAAGATAGTACAATGAGATATCTTGTATTCTTTACTAAGTTCTCCCCAGGAGTTACTTTTTACATACTGTATGACATAATTAGAAAAAGGATACTAATATAATATATGTATAACTTGAATGTCATTTTATTATTTGCATATATTGTCATTTGTGTATAATGATCATCAACAATTAAAAAAATGTAACTGTTCCATCAACTTGTGGCTCTGCCATGTACTACATACACATTTATGGCTTCAGCTAACCACCTCTCCATTAACACAATTCCCTAGCAACTCTTAATTTGTTGATAAACTCTATATTGTTTTGAAAAGCTTTATAAATGAACACATACAGAATGTTCCTTTGAGATTTTAAAAATGCCCTCTGAGATCAATACAAATTGCTGAGTGTATTAAGAGTGCACATTACTTTTCATTGCTAAATAGTATGTCTCACCAGAGCTGTATCTAAGTTTAACCTTCTAGACTCTTTGAGAATATTTTGGTTCCTTGATCTGTTACAAAGGTAAAAAAGGAAGTACAAAATCAGGTCTCAGTTAAAGGACTAGGGAGGGTGGTGCAGCATGGCTGGGGGCAGGCAGGGGTAGGGACAGATGTCAGAATGTCTGATTGAAAAGCCTGCTTGGGAGCTTTAACATTGGATGCTTTAGTTAACAGGTATACCAGCTTATCTAACAGAGACATGAGTCCTTTAAAATTTGCTAATGTCTTATAGGAGAATCCTTTGGAACATATCATCCATCATGATGAACTTCATTCTTTCACAAGATCAATCTCTATACCTGGGTGTACTAGCTGAACAAATACCTCCACTGCAACTCAATAACCAGTCAAAAAGATTCCTGTCAAGCCTCTGTCACATGATTTGTGACTTTATCTGGACTCCAGAGAATATTTGCTTCAGATAAGACTTTTAATGCTTTTACCAGGAAGAAAAAAAATAAATGAATGAGGAGACAGCATGTTCATTTTCTAAATAAACTTTTTTGTTGTTATTGTTTTCAAGACTGTTGTTTGAGTTTTGTATTTTGTTGATAAGTCTTTTATAGGATGCATGACTGTCCCAGTCTTTTTTTCTCATCACAGGGTATTTAGTGGGACAAAAGTTATTTATCTTAATGAATTGAAATTTACCATTTTTACTTTTACAGGCCACGTGTTCTGTACATCTAAGAATTCTCCACTTTTAGTTCTTAAAAATGTTCTGTTTTCTTCTAAATGTTACATAGTTTTACATTTTAAACATCAATCTAAGATCCATTCTGAGTTATTTTTTGTACAAATCATGCATTTTTAGGGTCAGTTTGGGGAGGAGATGAGGGAGATGTCTACTGGTATCTAACTTATCTTAGTTCCACTTCCTAGGAAGGCAATTGTTATTCCCTGAATTGCTTTTGCACCCTCGTCAAACATGGAGGGAGGGGTTATAATTATATATACATATGTGTGTCAGTGGAATATATATATATACATATATATAGTGTGTGCGTGTATGTGTGAGAGAAAGAGAGGAAGGGAGAGAGAGATCTTAAAAATATATATATATATGTATATATATATATATATATATATATATAGTATACTTAATTACACAAGGGAGATGGTGGTAGGAGGATCCCTGAGTCTTGCTAACCAGAGCAACTTATCCTATTTGATGAGCTCCAGGCCAAAAGAGGAATATGATATTCCTGAGGATGATATTCAAGATTTCCCTCTGGCCTCTACAAGCCACGTGCACACATGCACCCCTGCCACACACACATAAAAAAAAAAAGAAAGAAAAAAAAAAAAGAAAGAAATCACAGTGACACACCTATCCAGCTCTTGAACAAGATTCCTGGCAAATGTGTCAACTCAAGTTTTACAAACACTTACCATCATCCTTATACAAACTTGCATTCACTAAGAAACTATGCCATGAAGTTTCTACACCCAAATATCACTTCTTAGAACATTAGCCATAACACTCAGCTAGAAAGAGCTACCCATCATTCTCTTTAATTCTTAAACTTTGCCAGCTCTGAACCTGCCCTTAGAAACATGAGATCTTCAAGATTTCAGCCTCAACTTCTTTCACTATTAGGGAAGGGAGTTTGATCAAAGGGATACATGGATAAAAAATGAGACATTATACATAATAAAAAATACAAAGTTTGGAGAAGTAAATACAAAAAACCATCATTACTTGTAAAAGAGTAACCTGTGTCACATGTATAAACAATACAATTTCTGAAATTTCTCTGAGAAAAAAGATTGGATCTAGATAAGCAATTCTCAAACAAGAAACAATGTAGAAAGTTAATCAGAAACAGGTAGAAAGTCTCTTGTATAACACAAAATTTACAAATTCTAAGAATATCATTGCATTTCAAAGTTGGTTTTCTTGACTCAAAATATTTTCTATCTACTCAAATTCCAAAAGTTGTGGTATTTCTCAAAAAAATAGATCCTAATATAGTAGATATAAAATCACTCTTCTTTAAACATTCTATCTTGTGATTTATAAATACAAGTCAGTGGCCATAACACTGTAAAACCAGTAGTCAAAACTTTCCCACACAAAATATTAAACTTGTAGTCTGAGTGCAATCAACTAATACAATACAATAGTGAAAGCATGCAGAAGGTTAATGCTCAGAATTTATCTTCGAACTATTTCTAAGCAATATCTCTAACAGAACAATGGTCTAAAATTAGGCATTTCCTAACAATGACAGAATGTGTAACTTATAGATGTTTCAAGATTACTAAAAACCCAGGCTGCCTTCATAAAAGTAGAAACTACTTTAAAAAGTACATATCAAATATATACAAAGATGAAATATCCTGTCAACATTGATTCATAAAATAGTAACTGCATCAAGGTACCATTTTTCTGTCTTTAATTAGGTGTTGTCAATATTAGACAAGTATGTTGATTTTTGATTTTTGCTCATAAAAGATGTCAAAGAAAAATACAACAGAGAGAAATGCCCTGGGCCCCTGTGATATAACCTACATGAAGCAACAAAAACAACAACAAATGTAATACTAGTTACTACTACTGCTCTGAAATGATAACCCATAAAGACACTAAAAGCACCAAGTAAGATTTACTGGTAAATAAATATTATTTAATCTTATAACTCCCTTAACATACTGGGGTTTTTTTTTCACACAAAAAACCAGCTTTTATAAAATAAAAGGCTATTATGACTGTGCTTGCACAATCATAATTGTGCTGCTATTAGTTGAAAAACTCAAGTGTTTTCTAAATATAAACAAAAGTTATCAAATAAAAATTTAAAAGAACAATAAAAATAAGTTACTAGAACTGATAAGTGACATTAACAAGGTTACAGAATATCTACAAAACACCTACTATGACTCAGAGATCTAAAAAAACAGAAATCTTTGAGCTCATGCATTAGTAAATCAATATTTTTAAAAATGTAATTCTTAGGGCTGGAGAGATGGCACAGGGTTAACAGCACAAACTATTCTTATAAAGAACCTAAGTTCAGTTCCCAGCAACTATATCAGACAGCTCACAACCACTTGTAACTCCAGCTCTAAGAAATCTTGTGCCTCCGACCTCTGTGGCATATGGGTATGTACATTCTCATGTATACACCCACATACAGATATACCTATGTACACAGAATTAAAGTAAATCATTAAAAAATATTTTAATTCTTGTAGAATTGATTTATTGAGGCCAGGTGAAATGGACTACATTCCCTGAAACCATGAGCCATAACAGACCTTTTCCCTTAAGTTGCTTCAGTCAGGTATTGTCACAGTGATGAGAAATATAACTGATATTCATGTGGTTTAAGGATTCAAGCATAAGTACTCCAAGAATGAGAGAGACATCTGAATCACTACTTATGAACTAGCCTCAGAAGTCCATGTTCTTTTGTCACAGGCAAATACAAAACCACCCAGATTCAAAGAAAGAAAAAAGAGATATACTGCTGTGAGATTGTGTTCCAGTACATTCTAAATATTTGTTACTCCTACTGGCTTAATAAAACACTGATTGGCGAGAAGGTAGACAGGAAGTGTGGGTAGGGCTAAGAAAACTCTGGGAAGAGAAAAAGTCAGAAAGAGATGCCAGCAGACGCAGAGGAAAGAAGATGAAATGCTACTCTAAGTAAAGGTACCAAACCACATGGCTAAACAGATTAATAAAAATGGGTTAAGTAGAGAGAGCTAGCTAGCAATATACCTGAACTATATGCCAATCCACATGAAATTAACATAAGCCTTTGTGTGATTATTTGGGGCAAAGCGGCAACTGGGCTGGGAGTGGGTCCAAACCTTGGTGTTAGGCCAGAAAGGCTGGGCTAGAAACATACTATTACAATATACCTTGGGGAAAAAAATACCAAAGTACCTCAGGACCACTGTTTTAAAATGTCACAGCTTACCTTAATTAATGTAAAGTTTATTTTTTTTGGGGGGGGGAATCTTCACAAATGATCCAAAGATTTAAATTCTCTTTACTAATAAAACTTTTATTTTGAGAGTTCCTATTAGGCTTAATAATGGGTGCATCCCTTTATAGCCTCTAGAATAATATCTGTGCCAATGTCATTGACATATTGCAGACTAACAAAGCCACTAATAATATACAACAACAGTGATTTGCAGCTGATGTTGCTTCCTAAAACACTATAGTCTACAAATATAAAATAAGTAGTTATAAGAAAATAAAATAAATATTACTGCTAGATCAAGTTAATCATAAATCTCCTAAGTTTGGATTCTAATTCTCTGAGACACAGATGACCACATTTACTTCCAGTGAGTAAGTATAGAGAATAAAAGAGATGATTAAAGTGTCTAATACACCACAAGTAAATGAGAAATGCTATTTCCTAATATGCACCAATAGTATTATTAATATACAACACTAGTTTACAAATTATCATAAAACATTACTTTGCTGTATAAAATAATGTAAAGTTTACTAGTATAACCATTACAACTAATACACTCTCCCATCCAAGTACTAACCAGGCCCGACCCTGCTTAGCTTCCGAGATCAGACGAGATCGGGCGCGTTCAGGGTGGTATGGCCGTAGACTACAACTAATACACTCTCAATTTCCTTCATAACATAAGTTAGTAATTCATAATTGGGAGGGGGCAATTATAGCAAATACTTTTTATTTGGTCATGTAGGGTATATGGATCTAAAAATTCTATGAGCCCTAGCATTGAGGATCTAATAGAAAAAGAAAGCAAAAGAAAGCTTTGCCCCAAAATAGCTTCTGTTCATATTCTATTTACAAGAAAAATCAGATGATCTTACCTCCAGATTAGGGGAACTTAATGCATACATATATGCATAAAGATATATTTATATGCCCCAGAAGAACAAACATAAAATCTGATTGACTTCTGCCACAGAACTTTAAGTCATTAAACACCTCATTTTTTTTTAACTCTTCTTTCTCCTAGATATGGAATACATTCAAGTCCCTCCTTAGAAAAACTATCCAAGGCCCCATCCAGAACAACAACAACAACAAAAAAAACCCACATGTATACAGTCACCATCTTCATCAGATCCACAAACCCTGCTTTATAAACAAAAGAAATGTCTTATCCATTCCTGTATAAATCACATACCATGGGAAAACAGAGTGGGAATAACCACAGTTAGAAAGGCAAAGGAAGCATTCAGGAGGTTACTGGTCTATAAGTCTTAAATTCCACTCATCTATCATTCGTGTGTTTGTTGTGTGTGTATATGGGTGTAGTATCTTAGTCTTTTGTTCTTTGTGGTCTTTAGCTCCACTCTGCTCATGTCTTTCTTGTCTATAGATTCCTCTGGCAACACAGGAAGAGATGTTGCAAACCAAACCCTCATTCCTGAAGATGGTTTCCAGGGCTCACTGAATGAATATTCACATTCACTTTATGACCAAGTTTACTAGGAATAAAGTTCTATCAGGATCATAGTAGACTTTTAATCAGACCCATGTGTCAATAATCAAATTCAAAATTCTCTCTAGACTGTTTGAAAATGTGGCTTATTTATTTACTTTTCTTTTTCCAAGTCTTAACATCTTTTACCTTAATGGTACCTATTTTGATTTTTCAAGCTTGGGAAGAATGTCATTTGCAATATAAAAATACTCTAAGTGAGATAATATTACTGGGTCTTTTGGCTCAAAACCTTTTAAAAACTCACCTCTATGAAATTTATAGGTCACTTCTTGCAATCTTTGCAAAGCACTGAATTTCTGACCCCTATTTTCTTCAATGCCTATGAACAAGTAACTCTATTCTTACCTATATCTTTCTTGGCTACATTTGGTAAGGTTGCAATCAACATACAATACTATTTTTCTTTCTTTATAGAACCTGAAGTTTATAGAGCCTGAACTTTAGCAAAAAAAAAAAAAACAACAAACGAAAAAAAAAAGGTATGATCTTCCAGTTTTTACAACTGTGAGTTATTTATGCTGCTGTTGTCCACCTTTAAGCCAAGTCATCTTATTTTAGGATTTCTTATAGCATGTAGTGGTTTGAAAGAAAATGCCCCGCAAAGAAGTGGCATTATTAGGAGGTGTGGCTTTGTTGGAGTGAGTATGGCCTTGTTGGAGGAAGTGTGTTGTTGTGGAATATTATTTTAAGACATGTTACATTTGTCTTTGTTTGGAGCATTTACTTTAATAATGCAAAAGGTGTTGCATTCTTTTATGTTGCACTTGTTTAACTTTGTGAAGCTGTGTTACTTTGCCGGTCTAAAACACCTGACTGGACTAATAAAGAGCTGAATGGTCAATAGCAAAACAGAAGAAAGGATTGGGGCAGGGGGCTGGCAGGCAGAGAGAATAAATTAAAGGAGGAAAAAAGTGGAGGAGAAAGAACAAGGAGAGGAAAACACAAGGGGCCAGCCACCCAGCCACACAGCCAGTCATAGAGTAAGAGTGAAAGTAAGATATACAGAAGTAAGAGAAAGGTAGGAGCCCAGAAAAGCTGGCTAGAACAAGTCAAGTTAAGGCCAGACATTCTTAAGAAAAAATAAGACTCTATGTATATTTATTCGAGAGCTGGGTAGAGGCCCTCCCAAAGAGTAAAAACAACCAACACACAGTGTGTCTCTGTGAAGGTGGGCTTTTAGGTCTCATATATACGCAAATTACACAGTGTCTCAGTTCACATCCTGTTGCCTTCACAAGATGCAGTACTCTCAGCTACCTCTCCAGCACCATATCTGCCTGCACACTGCCATATCCTACCATGATGATAACAGACTAAACCTCTGACTTTCCTTTATAAGAATTGTCATGGTCACAGTGTCTCTTCATAGCAACAGATAAGACATAGTAACACCTCATTTCAGTAATATAAATTTTTGTATTAACTAGAATAACTAAATCCTCTCTGCTGTAACAATCAACTCAAAAGTTTCAGTAGCTTCATAATAAAATTCTTCATTATTACGTCATGATCCATTTGAATAAAGGACAGATAACTTTCTATTAAATGATTCCTGTAGTTTCTATCCTAGGGCCTCAAACACCTCCCCAACTAATGATTCCGCACATGGACAATCAAAAAATGAGAAGAGCATAAAATGCTTGAAAGAGGTTCCAGAGGGGTGTTGAGATGTCATGTTCATCATTTTTACCTACATTCCATTTTCAAAAGCAAATAGTACAGCCCCACCGAGGGGAGATACTAGGATTTTATGGGCTTATCTCACAAGGAATCTTGGTGTTGGGCAGTCCTTGATACAGCACTATTTTAAAAAAATGTGGGGCCTAGTGGGTGGTTATTTGGTCATAGGGAGAACTACCCTAGAAGGAATTAGATCTGTATCAAAGAAGTATGTTGCATCTCAGGAAATTGGTTTTTCTGAGATCTGGCTAGACAGTGAAGACATCTCATGTGTGGCTACTTCTTCGTGTACTGGTGACTGCTCATGAAAGTGTCCTGCCACCTCCTAGACTATGATGCAGTCCAGGGCCCTCACTAGTCATGGCAACCCAAACTTGGACTATTCAGCCTCAAAACTGAAACTCAAAATAAACCTCAGATTCATATGCCTGCAGTCCCAGCACTTGAGACTAGCCTGAGTAACCAGTGAGACTCAGTCTCAGAAACAAGCACTAAGGTCCTGGGGTCAATGTTCCTAAAACAATTATTTCTTTAAGTGGTACTTAAATGTAAATTTAACCTTTAAGTTTGAATGAAAAATTTTTAAATGTTTCAAAGAATTGAAATATACTATTTTTATATTTACCCTCTATTATATTTTCTTTATATTTTAAACATATTTACATTAATTTTCAATATATTTTGTTTATATTAATTGTTCAATCTATTTTACTGAATGAGAAAAATGTTAGTTTTTGAGATGCTCAGCTGGAAATGTTCCACCTAGAAACAAATGATCATTTGTTTTAGTTCTTCCTTAAAATAAATGCCTTGCTGTGCACCTGAGTAAAACCACTCAGACTTAAGCACTTCAAAGTCTTTAAACGCCTTTCCTAAAGTATGGGCAAACATGAGATGAAGGCATTTAGTTGTTGTGTGTGGTGTTTGGGAATACCCTCCCTCCAAGTCTATGTGAAAAGGTCAACTGCCAAACAGAAACAAGAACAGGCATGAAATGAGAGGTTTATATGGCCAAGTAAGGGCAACGGCAAACTAGAGCAATTACCTAATGTCACACATGACCTAAACCTCCTGGAATTGGGGTGAAATCATTACAGAAACATCAGTCAGCATTTCTTGTAAGACTCCTACATAACTAAAGGGCTCCTCCCAACTTTCTATGCTAAAGGGTGACATTTATTTCCCTTAGAGGAAAACACATTTACCTTACCTTCTTAAATACACTGTCTTAACTTTCAGAAAGAAGATATCTATATGTGCTCTAAATGCTTGTAATATGGCACGGGGAACCTAGCTATACCTGAACTTCTCTGCTCATTTAATCACCACTTCTTTGGATCCTTCTTTTCTGCTGGTTAGGTAGAAAGACCACAAGACTCAATATGTGCAATGATATCTTGATTACAACGAATTCCCTTCCTCGAAAGTCTAATAAAAATCAAAGGAGCCAGGCAGTGGTGGAGCACACCTTTAATCCCAGCACTCAGGAGGGGCACCACAGGCAGGCAGATCTCTTTGAGTTTCAAGACAGCCAAGGCCTTTACACAAAGAAACCCTGTCTTAAAAAAAAGAAAAAAATCAAAGAAATACCACACTCCAAAATATCTTTGCAAACACTGTTACACACACTACACAACAGGAAACTGCTAATCAACAGGGCAGGCAAAGCAGAGAACAATGCAAAATTATAAATACCTTTCATGTTTTCACGAAAAAGCATAAATGTACATAATTTTATAATTTTGCTATAATGACTTTTAGGCTGTTTAAAAGAAATATAATTATTTATATTCATTTACTGCTTCTTAATTTACCCTGAACTTTTAAAAATAAAATCATAGACAATACAGCTGTATCTATCACAGAAGAAACTTCATACTTTAGAGAAAATCTGAACTCTTCTTCACAGTGAGGCTCATTACTTCACTATGTGCATACTTTCTGATCAGAATTTAATTTCAACAAAGCAGCACTAATTGACTATTACAAATCATCTTCATTAAGACACATAGTTTTATAAGATCACTCAAACTGTTTTCAGTGTCTTTTCCTCAGCTCATTATATTTAAAACTAGGCCAAATTAAGTCCTTGATTAACTCTGCAAATTTAGTAAAAACTGAGCTAGGTCTTCTGCTGTATTTGTAAAAATCATCCATAATGCTGTATACAATCTATAATCCTAAATGTATTCTGATCTAAAAGAGAACCTAAGGATCAGCAAGATGGCACTTTGGGTAAAAGCACTGTGCCACCAGGCCTGATGTCCTGAGTTCAACCTCTGAGACTCATATAGAGGAAGGAGAGAACCAATTTCTTTTTTTTTTAATTTTGTATTTATCAAGAAAAACAGTTAATTGAATTTAAAATGCTGATAAGTTAACAATAACTATAAAGAAAATAAAAATCATAAGCATGACTTATCAAGGGTGATAATGCAAATAATTTGCTACACATAAAATTACTTTGTGTTCAGCTTTCCCTGTGGATTTTTTTTTTTCCCCTTATCCCTGTATATCCCCATTCAAGGTCCCTTCTCCCTCCCGCCACATCAGGTCACCCTTTCTTTCTCCACAACTCCTCATCTCCTCCCTGGACAGTCCCATGGTCCCACTGATCCAATAAAGCTTATTTCAGTCTCCCCTCCTGGCAAATCCAGTTTGTCCATCCTCCCTCAAGAGTGAGTCAGGTGTTCCTATAGGTGTAGTGGGATCCGAAGGGTCAGTCCAGGGTGTTTCTGATCCCAAGCTGTTTAGTGGAGAACCAACTTCTACAAGTTGTTCTAACTTCCACGTGCATGCTATGGCTGTATGTTTATAAGGTGTGTATATTACCTTATAAAATTACACAATAAAATTAAAATTTTGATAATTTCAAAACCACTTGCTTTACCCATGCACTATACTGCTGGATAGCAGATGCTAAATTTACTAGTTAAAAAATATATTGCCTTAATTTCTCACAACTGAGAAATGAAGGGACAGTGTCTATTATGTGCTAAAATAGTTTAACAGAAAAACATAGTGATGAGAATGATGCCAAAGTAAAAAAAAAAAAAACTGAAAGAAAGAAATGTAAATAATAAATAGTAAAGTAGAATCTAATGGAGAAAATAAAAAAAAATCCACAGATGAGAATTGGCCAATATGTTTTTGTTTGTTTATTCATGTTTTATGAAATGGACACAAAAAAATTACAAGAAAACAGAGCTGTTTCATAGCAGACAGAAGTCAGAAAATCTATAACACATTCTGAGAAGAAAAAAAAATCCACAAAAACAGGTTTCTCCATGGTGGAAAACAGACTGTTTCAGATAGTACAAACTGATGTTTCTGAGAAAGAGAACTTGGACCTCAGTAATGATAGACTTTGTTACTATGGTAGAAAATGAATTTTGCAAATAATGGAACTTCCCTTGAGTCTCAGGAGAAAGGGAACAGACGGGAGAATCTGACTGGTTTAGGATAACATCTCTGGTATTGGTGAAAGGAAAGTGATGCTAAACTAAAAGGTGTCATGGGGTGTTGGGCAGGGATTCAGAATACCAGGAAGTCTGCTATGAGACTTTCTCTCTGAAAAATGGCTGCATAAACATGAATAATGGCACTATCAGTAAATCTGCATACTACTGCAGAAGGGAGAAAATATGACTGGATCTCACCCTTTGAGAAAGAGTAACTAATGACTGGACAGAGAAAATGAATTATCCTCTCCCAAAGATGAGGTCCCTCATTGATTATCCAATACAAAGTGGTTAGTTAGCTCTAAAGTCATGAACACAAATAACAAAAAATTTCATCAAATTGTATTTTTATATATTTTATATATTTCTGTGGGTATGTGTAACAAAAATAATCAAAGAAAAAAGGTTATCAACTTGAGAGTTGGGGTGGGGTCATCAGAGGGGTTAGAGGAGGAGGAAAAGGTCATGTTATTATTTTTAATTGAAATGTATTAAACATAATAAACTTGCCAGGCAGTGGCAGTATACTTCAATCGTAGCACTTGGGAGGCAGAGGTAGGCAAGCCTCTTAGAGTTCAAGGCCAGAAGGGTCTACAAAATTAGTTACAAAACAGGCAGTGCTACACATATAAACTCTGTTTCAAAACACCTAAATAAATAAATAAATTCTATCTAAAGGAGAAAAAATAAAGCTAACCAGAAAAACAACAAAAACTTGATGGGAGTTGTAATCACCAAAATAAACATAACAGAGCCTAAGACAGATCATATTCTAGGCCTCAGGGAAGAGGTTTAAAAAAAAAAAAGTTAATCTGCACCAAAACAGTAAAAAAAAAAAAAAAAAAACAAAACAAAACAAAAAAAAACCAAATAATTTAGATTGCACACTGCATTCTCTGATCACAAAGAAATTAAATTAAAAACCCATAAAAGAAACGGTTCTATAAAAGTTTTAAGAGCCTTGAAGCACAATTCTAAATAATACATGAGAGAAAAAGGTAATTCAAACTGCAGATTTATAAATATTATAATGAAATAAAATGAAAACAACTTACAAAAGCTTGAAAGATATAATTAAAACTGTACTTAAAGAAGATTAGCTTGTATTATCTAGATACCTTTATTATAAATGAATAAAGGTCTCAGGATAATTACTCCAGCTTCAACCCTTTAAAAAGCTGGAAAATGAGAACATATTAACTCTATGTAATCAGAAGTAGAAAGACAAAGATCAGAAATCAAGAAAAATAATTATATAAAAGCAACAGAGAAAAATCAATAAGAACAGCATTGTTTGAAAAGATAAAAGCACACAGAGAAAGTGAGAAAATAAAATATACTTTTAGATTCTCACTTAAGTCTATGTCCACTGTTACAAGAGTGAAGAATCAACAGAATGGGAGGACACCCTGCCAACTGTTCTTAATAAAGAACTTAAAGAACAAGAAATCTAGTCAACAAATGGATAAATGAACTCAACAGATACTCTAAAAGAAATAGTACAAATAACCAATAAAATATAGGAAAAATGTCCAACATCCTTAGCCAGTGTGAAAATACAATTCAAAACTATATTGAGATTCCTGCTGAGATTGCCTCTCCCCTGTGAAAAATTTTAGAATTAAAGAATAAAATGAAAATGCAACACTCAACTGGATCAACAGAAACAATGTATGAACTTTAAAATAGAACATTTGAGTAAAAAGAGAAAAAATATGTGTAACAAAGAAACAAAAAAAATTATGAAATTTATGTAATACTAGCAAGAGAAACAATAAGATTATAGAATCTTAAAAGAAACAGTGGTAGAGGCTCCGGAGTTGTCTTAGAGGAGAGAACCTCAATTCAAAAATTGCTTTCTTAAGATCAAGCTATAGACAAGCCTGTAGGGAATTTTTTAGTGATTGATGTGGAGGGCCCAACTCATTGTGGGTGGTGCCATCCCTAGGCTGGTAGTCCTGGGTGCTAAAGGAAGCAAGCCAGTAAGCAGCCTTTTCATGGCCTCTACATTAACTCTTGCCTACAGGTTTCCACCCAGTTTGAGTTCCAGTCTTGGCTTCCTTCAGTAAACTACGATTCAAGATATGTAAACCAAATAAAAAAACCTTTTCTCCCCAAATGGCTTTAGTTATGTTATTTTTTAAAGATCTATTTATTAAGTATACAGTGTTTTGCCTGCACGTGTCCCTGAATACCAAGAAGGCATTAGATGCCCTAGATAGCTGTGAGCCACCATGTGATTGCTGGGAATTTAACTCAGGACCTCTGAAAGAGCAGTCAGTGCTCTTAGGCACTGAGCCATCTCCAGAGCCCTAGTCATGGTATTTCATCACGGCAATAGAAAAAGTAAGACATCTTCCCAAATAGTTTCACCAGCTGGGGAGCAAACATTCATATACATAAGCTTATGGTGGCCGTTCTCATTCAAACCACTACATACATTCTTAATGGAAATACTTTGCCTTGTGTAAGTTTCAGAAAATTCAATGGTATATACAACCATTCAGCTCTTGGTAATAGATATTTATTATAGGAACAGAGAGATGTCTCAGTAGGTAAAAGCACTTGCTTCAAAGGCTTGATAACTTGAGTTAGATGCCTGGAACCAACACCGGATTTAAAAAAAAGTCAAATGCAGTAGTACACATGTATCATACCAGAACCCCTACAGCAAAATGGTAGGCAGAGACAGGAAAAACACCTGGATGTTCATGAGCCAAATAGACTGGAGTACCCAGCACAACACATACAAGATCCTAGCCTCAAAAACAAGATGGAAGGAACTAACTCCCAAACATTGTCCTCCAACTTTCACACATGCACCCTGGCACACATGTGCCCCTGCCCCACACATATACATTACATACACTAGAAGATATTTAATACATATTTTTAATTCTAACTTTGCAAACCAGTATTTAGAAAAGGATCTCATAGTACTTTTAAGCATATCCACAACAACCAGACTTTTATCAGAGGTAAAGCTAATCAATTTGTGATAATTCAAAGACCCTTGAAGGGCAGTGAGTGTGACTACAAATGTGAACATATAAAAAAAACAACTTAATGCCACTTTTAAGGGATAGCACATCTTAGTTTTTTTAATTACTATTAATATTATCTTATTTGTAGATGTACAGGAATGTTTTGCTTGTATCTGTGCATGCCTGGAACCACAAAGGGCCAAAACACAGATCCTGTGGAATTGGAGTTACAGATGACTATGAACCAACATATAAGTGCTGGGAATTGAACCCCGATCCTCCGGAAGAGCACCCAGTGTTCTTAAATGCTGATCCACCCCCAGAGCCATGAAACATCCATTTTTGTTTGTTTGATTCCTTTTGGTGGTGGTGTTTTTTTCCTTCTCCCAGGGCTAGGCACAATCTATTATAGAAAGGATCTTCAGAGAAATGTCTATCAAAAATAAGTGGCTACATCATAACTTACCAGGTAGTTTTTTTACTCTTTTAGTTAAAAGAAAAGAAGTAACAGGCTTTTCTAACTGTGAACTGCAATAATGACTAGCTTGCCAAGATACGCCTATGAGTCCAATAGTGACACAAATGTCATGGGGATATAGTAGTTTAAATGCTATTGGCCCCCATAAGCATATTGAGAATGGTATTATTAGGAGGCCTGGCCTTGGAGGAAATGTATCACTATAGGGGAGGGCTTTGAGGTCTCCTTTGCTCAAGCTTCCTTCTCTGGTGACACTCAGACCACTTCCTGTTCCCTGAGGGTCAAAGTGTAGGACTCTCAGCTCTTTTTCCTATGTCTGCTTGCACACCACCATACTGCATCATGATGTTAATGGATTAAACCTCTGAAAATATAAGCCATCCAATTAAATGTTTTCTTTATAAGAACTGCTATGGTCATGGTATTTCTTGACAGAAATAGAAATCCTAACTAAAATGGGATAATTATAACACTGTATTTAAGGCTAACTCCACAGAGGAAATACTTGTCTAATACTATAAACCTGGCCAAGAACCATTCATGGCTGAGGATCTCACAGGACCAAGGATTAATGTATTATCTATTATTTACTAAACAGGTAAAGTATTTGTTGGTTTTCGCTCATGAGAAGAGATACACATTACCAAGGCAACACAAGGGTTTATTTAAGAGAAGTCCCAAGTGGGTACAGAAACAAAAGCAGGACAGGAGATAAGGAGAGAGAGACCAAAACCGTGGTGTCTCTTTTTAGAGAACGGGTGTGCACAGGTTTATGCAGCCACACCCGGGGCGTGCCTCCATACAAGGTGCATCCCATCAGAGCCTTGTTGGCTCAACCACACAGAGTGCCAGGAATGCTTACAGTATTAAAATGTCCTCTAAAGATAGATGTCTCTACCAGTAAATTAGTGTAATTCTTGGGCTTCAAATTTTTTTGAAGAAATAAGAACCAACTATGAATTGTCTTTAAGAAACACATTAAGCTACCAAAGATGCCCAAAATAACTATAAATGTACAGATGAAAACCAACTTACCAAGCAAATGGAAGGCATAAACAAGCACGTATAAGCTATTCTTGTATCTGACAAAGGAAATCATCCAATAAGAAAATCTAACAAATGTAAACATTCACACAGCAAATATCAGAGACCAAACAAATCCTGCCCCTAACCAAGTAGCTATTTGAAACTGATGCCTGCCGGCAAGGGGAAAATTAATTTTCTCCACTGAGTCTATGAGCCACACTCAAATGCAGGCCCTATGCCCAGGAGTTGTTGGCTAGCACAAAACAAACTCCATTTGTGTGTGTGTGTGGGGGGGGTATTTATTTTGGCTTTGGGGGAAGGGCGAAATTTTACTGGGTTTTTATTTAGATTCTCATTTGTGGAGGGTGGGGGTTGTTTTGTTTGTTTGTTTTAAAGAGAAAGAACATAAAGTTAGGTGAGAGGGAAGGAAGGTGGGTAGGATCTGGGAGGAGTTGGGGAATAGAAAATATGACCAAAGTGTATTTAAAAACATTTAAAGACTTTAAGAACCCAGATTTCTTCATTTTTTAATATTTTAGTAAATTTTTTATTTAAAAATTCTTTTTCTTGGGGCTGGAGAGATGGCTCAGCGGTTAAGAGCACCATCTGCTCTTCCAGAGGACCCAGGTTCAATTCCCAGCACCCACACAGCAGCTAACAACTGTCTGTAGTTCCAGTTCCAGGCAAACAAATAAATAAAGTTAAAAAAAAAAAAAGATCTATAAAAAAAAAAAAAATTCTTTTTCTCATACCCACTACTGCTGCTTCTCCTCCCTCCCTTCCTCCCCCCATAGCCCTCACCTCCATTCCCCAGGGAGGGCAAGGAATCCCAAGGTGAGTCAGTCCAGTCTGGCATATCCAGTTGAGGTAGGTCCAAGTCCCTCCCCCCAATATCAAGGCTCCACAAACTGCCCATGCGATTCAGCTGTTGTCTACATTTGGAGGGTTTAGTTCCTTTCCATGAGGGTTCCTTTCAGAGTCAGTGAGCTTCCAATAGCAGGGGTCAGCTGTGGGTCTCCTCCTCATGATCCTGATCCCTTTACTCATATATTTTAGGAGGCTTCTCTCTCTCTCTCTCTCTCTCTCTCTCTTCCCCCCCCTCCCCAAGCTAGACTAGGAGCTTGACCTGGTGCTTATCCTTGGCTCTCTGCTTCTCCTTTATCAAATGCTAGATGAGGTTCTATAATGGCAATTAGGATGCTCATTCATGTGATTATAGGGGAAGTCCTGATTAAGCACCCTTCTCCACTATTGCTTGTGGAAGAACCCAGATTTTTACCTCATTTTTTTTTTTTAATTAGAGTTCAGAAATATGTGGAAAGCCTGTCATTGTCCAGTGAAATTCAAAAAATGAAAACTGCACTTGATTAAAAAATGAATAGCATTCCTCACTCAGGTTTTTTGACAGATTATTTCTCATTCTAAACTAAGTGCATAGCTCTAAATTGAAGAAAATATTAAGGTCTTACTACCCCCTTATTGATATCTTTCGTTCAGTAATAACCTCAAGTGTAAAATCTAACTTATTTCATTAGAGCCCGATTGAAGCCATAATCCCCAGTCCACAAACCCCATATATGTTTCTTGTAAATGTGGTATCTTATAAGATAATGAAATGCTTTCCTATCACTTTTTATTACTTATGAAGTTATTTATTGTTTTATTTGTATGAGTCTATCATCTACATGCATGTCTGTGCATTGTGTGTGTATCTGGTGCCCACAGAAGCCAGAGGAGGGTGTCAGATGCTCTGAAACTGAAGTTACAGCAGCTGTGCCCACATGTGGTCCTGGGGAAAAAAACCCAGGTTCTCTGGAAGAACAGTCAATAATCTTAAACATTGAGCCATTTCCCCAGATCTTACTACTGTCTTTCTAATGCTACTTAATTAACCCTTCCTAAGTAGAATCTGACATTAGTCATGTTTTTAACAGAAATAATTAAAAATCAGTTTGCTCTATCTAGTACAATGAGTGTCTCCCAACACACATACTCCAAACTCAGCAAAGTCCTTGTGCTGGGTAAATGTGTTCTTACTGAGTAACAGCCTGAGCTCACATAGAGTATTCTAGGGTTTTGTTGGGGCTTTATTTCAGTTTTTTGTTTGTTTGTTTGCTTGGTTGGTTGGTTTTTCAAGACAGCATTTCTCTGTGTAGACTTAGCTGTCTTGGAACTCACAGAGATTCACATGCCTCTGCCCCTGATGGTATTAAAGATGGATTAAAATATTCAAGCACCACTACCTTGCTTGAATATTTTAGTTTTAGTAGAGTCAAAGGATCACAGTTTTATTATCTTAGCAATGAACAAATATCTATGTGGCATAGGACAGGCTAGTTTAGAAAGAACAGAAATTCAACTGTCCAAAAAGTGTCTATGTTCTCTATAGCTTTCCAAACACTGAATTTATATGGACTTCTTAATTCTTGACATTATATATCTAAATTACCAAATATAGCTCAGATTTCAGGTATTCTTCGATGAACTTTAGATTAGATTATAATATCTTTAAACTAGTCACAATTAGTCATTTAAATGTATAAACTCTACCAAGGACTGATCATTTCTATGATGGATATGTAAGATGTCATGGCTCTTTGTAGCTTGCATTATATTTAAAGCAATAGAAATTATCCCTATCGATCTTATCATTGACATGCAATGTAATAAATACTAAACATGAAGAAATACTACAGAAAAATATTTCCTGACTAAGATGCATGCGAAGCTCAGCAGGCTAGTGCATACCTGCAATCCCACCACTGAGCAAACTGAAGCAGAAGAATTTAACAGCCAGTCTAGAAAACAAACAAAATGGAAAAATGGGAAGAAAATAAGGAAGAGAGAGAGAGAAAAGGAAGGAAATTCTACACCTTTCCCTGAAAAAAAATTCAGTAATGATCATTAGTTAATGATCATTGTAACAAATATAGCCACATCACTGATAAATTTGTAATTGACTCATAAATTTTAAGTTCTTGAAAACAAAAATTTGTTCCAACAAATGTACATATGTGTTCATTCTGCTACTTTAGTGCTCCTTCATAAGAAATCTGTATATTGATATAAGTGACTTTTCACAGGCACTTAAGTGCCACCACTAGAGGCCACCAAATACTTCTTAAACCAACACATTTATAAGTCATTCTAAGTACTTAAGTTAGTCTATCTTATAAGCAAATAACTATGAACTTCAATATCCATAACTAAAAATGTTGCACATGAATCTTTAAATAACAATATAAATTCTAAAAAAAAAAAGGAAGCATACTGCACACAATGACAGGATGTCTGGATCACCAAATAACTTTACCAGACAAATAAAAGTGAGGAGGGGCTAAGAGTATAGAATTATCAGTAGGTAGATACCTTTGGAAGTTGTGTATATGAACTAGAGAGTCCATATTATCTTTGAAAAGCCAGTATCTCTTGTAAGCAAACAATATCTATGTGTATAAATATGAAGACAGTATAACAGATATATAAATTGCCAGAATGCTTTCTTTCATATTACAAGGTATTTCACAAATGTTTTTAACACCTAAGTTGTCACCATCTACAGCAGTGATACACACAAAGTTCCATCTTACAGAAGATCTGGTATCAGGCAGAGGATGTTACCTCCTTTGAAAACTCAGCTCTGCATTCTTAGTGAGATAATGATAACGTGTTCTTGTGTCCCTCTTTGCTTATGGTTCCCTCCTTCTAAAGGCAAATTGCAAAATACAAAAGGTTAAAGCTGTCTCCAGAGAACATACAGGACCATGAGAAACTTACAAAACAAAATATGGCTTAATCTTATCTGATTAACCACCATATTGTATATAATATTTTTCAAGAGCTTTCAAATACACCAGAGAAACACCATTGTCATGTTTTAGTTATTCTACTTTAAAAATCCTGACCTAACTTTTAAAAGGTCACAAAGATGTTTACAGTTTTGTTTTTAAAGTTATACCTTTGGCTTTTACCCTGGGACTATGACAGTAAATTGACTTCTCTGTAAGTATAAAAACAGACCAAGATTAATTGTTCAGATGGACAATCAGTTGTACTAGTATTTATCTATTCTGTCTCTTCTACAACAACATTACTCCTGGAAACTCTGTTGAAATTGATTTGCACTGTTCCCTGATTTATTAGCACATAGCCAATCCTACACCCTGTCAATTATAAAATTTTACAACGTGTCTTGAAACAAGGTAGTATAAACAGTTTTGTTCTCTCTTTCACAAACTGTTTTGCTCATTTGCTATTGTTGTGGTTTGAAAGAAAAATGACTCCCTAGGCTCAGAAGGAGTGGCATTTTAGGAGGTAGCCTTGTTGGAGAAAGTATATCAGTGGGAATGGGCTTTAGGGTCTCAGAAGTTCAAGTCTGGCCTAGTGGATCTAGGTTTCTTCTTGCTGCCTGCAAGGAAAAGATGTGGAACTCACGGCTCCTTCTCCAATACCATGTCTGACTGCATGCCACCATGTTTCCTGCTGTAACAATGGACTAAATCTCTGAACTGTAAGCCATCACAAATTAAATGTTTTTCTTTATAAGAATTGCAATGGTCATGGTGTCTCTTTACAGCAATAGAAACCCTAAGAAAGCTATATACTATAGCTTCAATTGATCTTCAATTCCTTATACTATGTGTGACATTATCTTAGGTCTATGAATAAAATTCTACACCAAACATTTTTAAAAAGTAACTAGTAAAACATGTAAAATAAAACCAACTGCCTGAGCCATTTTCACATTTATAGTTTAGTAGTAGTAGGTGCATCCACATTATTGAGCTGGCAATTTTCAGAACTCTTTTCAATCTTGCAAAGATGAAAATCTTTGACTGCAAACAATTTACCTTTTTTACCTTTTTCTACCTACTGGAAACCTTCATTTTACTTTCTGTTTGTATAAATTTGGCTACTCTAAATGCCACCTGTAAAAGAAATTATAGAGTATTTGTTTTTTAGTGACTCACTTGTTTCCCACTGTATAATGTTTTCAAGGTCAACTGATGCTTTTATAAAGATTTCTTTATTTTGTAACTGAATAATATTCCATTAAATATACTACTAAATGTTCATTTACGCATGTGCCTCTGGCACCAAAGTTCCTTTCATATTTTGGTTACCATGAATAACACTGCTATGGATATGTGAGTACAAATACCTGCTTCCTTGCTTTCAGTTCTATTGAATATACCTATAAATGAAACTGCTGTGTCACAGTTTAAACTGTTTTCCACAGCATTGGCATCTTCTTAAATTCCCACCAACAGTGCACAAGGATTTCAATTTCCCCTAAGCTGACATTTCTTATTTCCTGTTGTTTTAATAATAGCCATAGGGGCTTGAAAGGTGGCTCAGTTGTTAAGAGTGCTCTTTTAAAGGGCTCAAGTTCAGATCCTAGCACAATCACCTATAGGTCCAGCTTAGGAGATCTGACACCTCTGGCCTTGTGTATACATAGCTATACACAGACACACAGAAATAAACAAACACAATAATAATAGTAACAAACATTTTAATAGTAGCCATGGCCTCAATCTACAATGGTTTTTACTTCATTTCCCTAATGATAGTGATATCACCACTGTATACTAAACTTGTAGTCATCTGTAGATCTTATTTTACAGCTTCTCCTTCATAACAGTAGTATTTATAGTCCGATCAATGGCTGTTGGTAAGCCTAACTAAACCGGTTTCCACAGATGGATTTGTGCAACTTACAATCTTCTGTTATGAATGGCAACACATGCATATGGTACAACAGTGTGCTTAAGTAATTGTAATCTGTTCAGAATAGCCCCAGTTTATGCATCTTTCCCAATCTCATTTACTATTAAAAAAAATTCTAGTTTAGTGCTCTAATTTCAGCTTTAAAATTAGGAAAAGATGTTGTAAGTAAAATCAAACAAAAGCTACCTTCAAGTTTCAGTCTATCATCAGAATTCATTCACATTGGAAACCTATAATAGCTAGACCAAAGTATTAACTCTCCCTGAGATATGTACCCAAAACAATTAAGTTACAAGGAATGGTGATAATGAGAAAGGAATAGGCATTGCTGGGACCTTGGGGAGATTGATTCTTAGTTTTCTGAGGAACTGTCATACTGCATTCCAGAGTGGCTGAACTCCCACCAACAATGGAGGAATGTTCTCTTAACTCTGTATCCTCTCCAGCATAGGCTGTCATCTGTGTTTTTGATCTTAGCCATTCTGACAGGTGTAAGGTAGTATCTCAAAATTGTTTTGATTTGCATTTCTCTGATGGCTAAAGATGTTGAGCACTTTTTCATGTGCCTTTCAGCCATTTGTAATTCTTCCGCTGAGAATTCCCTTTTTAATTCTGAACCCCATTTTTACTTGGGTTATTTGAGGCTTTGGGCTCTAATTTCTTGAGTTTTCTATATATTTTGGAGATCAGTCCTCTGTCACTTATAGGATTGTGAAAATCTTTTCCCGTTCTGTAGGCTATCATTTTTGTCTTATTGACTGTGTCTTTGGTTTTACAGAAGCTTCTCAGTTTCAGGAGGTCCCATTTATTGATTGTTGTTCTTAGTGTCTTTGCTACTGGTGTTATATTTAGGAAGTGGTCACCTGCACGAATGTGTTGGAGGGTATTTCCCACTTTCTTTTCTATCAGGTTCAGTGTGGCTGAGTTTATGTTGGGGTCTTTAATTCTCTTGAATTTCAGTTTTGTGCAGGGTGATAGGCTTGGATCTATTTGCCTTTTTCTACACACTACCATCCAGCTATGCCAACACCATTTGTTAAAGATACTATCTTTTTTCCATTGAATATTTTGGGCCTCTTTGTCAAAGATCAGGTGTTCATAAGTTTTTGGGTTTATGTTGGGATCTTCAATTCGATTCCATTGATCTACATATCTGCTTTTGTGCCAGTATCAGGCTGTTTTTATTACTGTAGCTCTATAGTATAACTTGAAGTCAGGGATGGTGATGCCTCCTGAGGTTCTTTTGTTGAGCAAAATTGTTTTGGCAATCCTGGCTTTTCTGTTATTTCCAATGAAATTGAGTATTGTTCTTTCAAGGTATGTAAAAAGTTGTGTTGGGATTTTGATGGGAAGTGCACTGAATCTGTAGATAGCTTTTGGTAGAATTGCCATTTTTACTATTTTGATCCTACTATCCAGGAACATGGGAGATCTTTCCACTTTCTGATATCCTCTTCAATTTCTTTCTTCAGTGATTTAAAGTTTTTGTCAAATAGATCTGTTATTTCTTTTGTTATAGTTACTCCAAGATATTTAATGCTATTTGCAGCTATTATAAAGGGTGATGTTTCCTTTATTTCTTTTTCAGCCCTTTTATCTTTAGTGTATAGGAGGACTACTGATTTCTTTCAGTTAATCTTGTATCCTGCTACATTGCTGAAGATGTTTATCAGCTGTAGAAGTTCTTTGGTAAAATTTTGTATGAAAAAAATGATATCCTAAAATTCACAGGCAAATGAATGGATTTGGAGAATATCCTTCTGAGCGAGGTATCACAAACACAGAAAGAAAAGCAAGGGATGTACTCACTCATTAGTGGACTTTAAATAAAAAGCAAAACACACCCAAGCTGCAAACCACAACCACTGAACAGCTTGGGATCCGAAGCACCTTGAACTGACACCTTAGAGTCCATTCCCTCCAGAGGAACACCTGACTCAGTCTTGATATTAGGATTAAGAAATTGGACTTGCCTGGAGCGGATGCTGAACTAAGCTACCTTGGAAACTTGGGACCTCCTGCCCTTGCTGGGGAGGAGATAAGGAGATTCGTGGATGAGAGAGCAACTGAGTGGGGGTGGAAAAAGGGAGTTTGAACAAGGGGATATATGATAAAAAAAATGAGACTTTATTCAAAAATAAATAAAAAATCAAAACAAAACAAGAAAAGGAAAGGGATAGGCAAAAGCATGACTAGGACTCAAGCACAAGTGACTGGCAGGACTGTAATCCCACCACTTTCCATAGAAATAGAGAACAGAATGGGGGGGAGAGGAGAAAGGAAAACACACACACACACACACACACACACACACACACACACACACACACACACACGCACGCACCTGGAAAATTCAGTCCAACAAGCAACCGGTGATAACAAAGAAAGTAGAGCTAAAATAAAATTAAAAACAAAAAATCTGCCCACAATTTTTAAGAGTTCCTGAAATTCTGCCTTGGGTTCAATAATTTGCTAGAACAATTCACAAAATTCAAAATAAAGGTTTTGATTACATTTAATGGCTTACTATACAAGATATAACTCAAAAACAGCATACCACAAAGAATAAAATAATGGTTAAAAATCAGGGTGGGTGGTAAACTGATGATCTGAGCTTAATCCCTGGGGTGCACATGGTGGAAAAAAAACTGCTTCTTCCAAGTTGTCCTCCATTCTCCCTACGTGCACAACTCCCTCCTCTGTCTCTTCTCTTCATTTGTGTTTCTATTTGTCTCTCTATCTGTCTCTGCCCCCTCTATACACTCAGAGGCATACATGGTAAATAAATAAATAAATAAATAAATAAATAAATAAAGCTAAATCTAGGTAAGCTGGTATATGGATATAATCCCAGCATTCTTGGGAGGCCAAGTAAAGAGGACTGTAAGTTCCAGGCTAACTTGGGTTACACAGTAAGTTCAGGGCCAGCCTAATCTAGATAACAAACCTGTCTTAATTCATTAGTCAAATAACTAAAGTAGTCAGGCAGAATAATAATGGAGAAGGTGTTTGGAATCTGCAAAGACACTATGGCAAAAAAAAAAAAAAGCCTGTTCATTAAATTTATTCCCTTTTTCAAAGCACACATCTAGGTTTTATCTGTTATCCTCTACTACAGCTAATGGTATATGACTGATTTCTGACTAGTAGAATATAAGTACAAGTGATCTATACATTGCCTTCAGGTATATCCCTAAACTCACTTTTACTGTCCTCCATGCTTTCTCTTAAATTTCTACCAGATGAATTGTTGATTTCCAAAATGATTCACAAACTTTGAAAATGGAAAAATGCTTCTAGCTACCCTAATATTATTATGTAAAAAGAAAAATTGCTGTTACAAGCCATTACAATTTCCAGATTTTATTTTTAGGTCAGACTCTGGACACAGAGAGAGTAAGCAAGTGCAGAATGGCCTACAAAGATGAAGTGATGAGCAACTGCATGAGGGATAAATAGGATGGTCCCTTGTCAGAACTAGATGGCTAACTGCAAAGAACACAAATTTATAATGGGCCAGACCTATGTAGTTCTGCATCTTTCTCAAGAAACTACTCTAAGGCTGCATCTTTCTCAAGAAACTACTCTAAGGCTTCAAAGCATTAGGTTTAGCTGCATCCAGCATGGCAATGAACCTTTGTCAAAAGCAAGTTCTGAGAGCAGTACTGAAACAGCTGACACAAGAAAACATATATCCTAATTATAAATGACTAAATCAGAAATGATTAACAATGTTCCTTAAGCAGAACTACAAGGAACTGAAATTGTAGCATGGAATGAGTAAATGACTTTCGAAATCTGTAGGCACATGAGAAGTCGATAATAAAGCAAGGCTATATTATCTTCTTCAGTGATACTTACTGGAACGATTAGCTATTAATAGAATCAAGTATCCTTCCATATCAAAACCTTTAATATTACATTTATCACCTAGCATGTACCCTTAACATACATGATTTAGATGTAACTAAACTATATTCTATAATTCTCTAAAGCTGTTTCCTGTATTTCTCAAACCTCTTGATTGGTCATATTATCCACCTATTTTTATTCAAAATAATGACTTGCAAAGTTAGCTCTTTATAACTACATGCAAAAATTTATATATGTTTACCTATGACACAATATTGTATTTTATTTAAAAAGTCATAACTCCAAATATTGAGGAACTCTAATTCTGAGACATAATAAGTTCTTATTTTCCTGTCATGCATATTTCTTCAGAATAAGAAGAGAAATTAAAATTTATCTATGTTCTTTCTTTACTTGGTTCCCTGATCAACAATATTTGATACTTATATATTTAGATGGAATTTATAACTTGCTCTTCTGCCCTCAAGGAGCATTGCACATTGGTCTACTTCTATGTTATATTTTTGGAATGCTGAATATGGATTTTATTTATCTGCTTATCTATTTACTTATCTTTTTCCAATGCAAACTTATAGAACATCAAATTTATATTAGACAATCAAATCACTGGCAAATAATTTAAATAAATGAATTAATTTCCTTGCAAGTTCAAATTTAGAAAATTTGATTGCTTACTTTTCAAGCCACAATTTTTTTCAAACATTTTAATCCTCAAAGAAAATGAGATACACTACAAATGCCTCACTAAAGGCTTTCTGTGACTACTACAGTGACTTTTTTGAATTACAGCATAAAAAGATCAACTTCAGAGACAAGGCATCTTATGAAGTAGCTAGTGCCAAAACAAAGCTATTTTCCTGATGTGAAAGACCTAGCCAATAAAAATATTTGTTCCTATAATTCTAAATAAATTGTTAGCCATAGAATGCCCCTGGAAAACAATTCTCTAATGTTCTTTGAAATACAGTTACTAAAATTAACTTTCAACTTTATTTATATGACTGTCTGTGGCTTTGTGTATGCCTAAAAAGCACAAGAAAAGACAAAAATATCCTAGAACTGGAAAAGCAGTTATTATGTTTGGTTTAGCTTATTTTCATATTTTTATTTTTAAATCTATCCAAATTAAAGCTCTAAACAGAAGGCAAATTCTTTATGCAAAAATGGAAGGAATAAATTCAGCATCCTCTACATGTGAGATTTATTAGTGAGTAAATGTGTAAACCCTTGTCTTCAAATTATATAGAGTTTAGTGTTCAGGTTGAACATGCGATTTTTCATTTAGAATTTAAGTACACCATGTATGTGCTGCCTGAGAAGAAGAGGTAGCAAAAAAAAAAAAAAGTAATTTAAATGTATGTTCTCTAATCCTGTATTTGTCCCCAAATAATATAAGTAAAGCTTGTCTCTATTTAATAGCATGAGATGTGCTTTGGATATAATCTGGTTTTCCTTCAGGATTCATTAGAAATTAAGATCTAGTCTAGAAGGTAGTGGGAAAACTTGTAACAAGTAGGAGAGAATAATTTTTATAAAGGGTAGTGGAAAGAGGAAAGAGATACTTCTCCTAGCACCTCCTGGTAGTTCTTATGGGAGAGTTGTTATAAAAACCCAAGACCTGGTATCATTCACTCTGTACGTGTTGCTTGCTCTCCTGCATGTACTACAGTGCTACACTGCTTGGACTTTCAATTTCCAAAGCCATGAGCTAAATAACCCTTTTTGTTGTCTTGTTCTTGAGCAATTTTATCTTTCAGGTTCTATATTTTCACTAGACAACAAATACTACCATAGCTTTAAAATGCTACCTCCAACCAGGCAGTGATGCTGCACACCTTTAATTCCAGCACTTGGGAGGCAGAGGCAGGCTGGATCTCTGAGTTCAAGGCTAGCCTGGTCAAAGAGCAAGTTCCAGTACAGCCAGAATTGTTACACAGAGAAACCGTGTCTCAAAAAAGACACCTCCAACACTGAGTCTTGACTGAAACAGCTCTGCTGCATCCTGTCTGTTAGACTTCCTTCCTAAACCTCAGCTTACTTATTTTTTAATTAATCAATACACTACCACCAATCGCCTAGTTTTCATGAGTTCCTCCAACTGTTTATAATTATTACATATCAACCTTAATGTTACATTCTCAAAGTCACTCTATCTTAGAAATGGAGTGAAGTTTTTTCCATGCATATCACCAGGGAAAAAAACTATTATATAACAAACTGAGACAGATCACTTTTGACATCTTTCTTTTTGACACTATTAGACTTACAATCACACAGCATATCAGTTATCCAAGTTACTGCTTTCTATATACAGAAACACACCTAAACTTCAAAGACAGACACAAGCTCAGAGTAAAGGGTTTGGAAAGACTCTCCAGTCAAATGGCCCTAAGAAACAAGCTGGTATGGCCATCCTAATATCTAACAAAATAGACTTTAAGCTAAAATCAATCAAAAGAGACCAGGACAGTTATTATCTCAGCAAAATGCACCAAGATAAAGTCTCAGTCCCGAATATTTATGCCCCCAACACAAGGGCATCTACATATGTTTAAAGCTTAAACTTCATATCAAATCTCACACCAAACTTCACACACTAATAGTGGAAGACTTCAATACCCCACTTTCACCCTTGGATAGGTCAGCCAGACAGAAATTCAACAGAGAAATTAGGGATCTAACAGAAGTTATGACCCAAATGGACTTAATAGATATACACTGAACCTTCCATCCAAATACAAAGGAATATACTTATTTCTCAGTACCCCATGGAACTTTCTCTAAAATTGATCACATACTCGATCATAAAGCAAATATCAACAGATACAAAAAAATAGGAATAACTCCTTGTATCATATCAGATCACCATAGTCTAAAGTTAGAGTTCAACAAAATCAAGATCACAGAAAGCCTACCAACTCATGGAAACTAAAATTCACACAACTGAACCACCTCTGGGTCAAGGAAGAAATTAAGAAAGAAATCAAAGACTTCCTAGAATTTAATGAAAATGAATCCACAACATACCCAAAGAGTTATGGGACACAATGAAAGCAGTGCTAAGAGGAAAATTCATAGCACTAGATGCCTATATGAAAAACCTAGAGAAATCCCACACAAGAGACCTAACAGCACAGCTGAAAGCCCTAGAACAATTAGAAACAAACTCACCTAAAAGGAGTAGATGGTGAGAAATAATCAAACTTAGAGCTGAAATCAATGCAACTGAAACAAAGAGAACAATACAAAAGAATCAATGAACCAGAGTTGGTTTTTTGTGAAAGTCAGTAAGATAGATAAACCCTTATCCAAACTAACCAAAAAGCAGAAAGAGTATCCAAATTAACAGAATCAGAAATGAAAAGGGGGACATAACAACAGACATCCAGAAAATCTAGAGAATTATTAGATCATACTTTGAAAATCTATACGCCACAAAAATGGAAAACCTAGAAGAAATGGACAGCTTTTTAGACAGGTACCATTTACCAAATTAAATCAAGATCAGATTAAAGACCTAAACAGACCTATAGCCCCAAAGGAATTTGAAGATGTTATTAAAAGTCTCCCAAGTGAAAAAAAAGTTCAGGACCACATGGTTTCAGTGCAGAATTCTACCAGACGTTCAAAGAAGAACTAATACCAATTCTCCTCAAACTGTTCCACACAGTAGAAACTGAAGGAATACTGTCAAACTCATTTTTATGAGGCCACAATCACCCAAATACCCAAGCCACTCAAAGATACAACAAAGAAAGAGAATTACAGATCAATTTCCCTCATGAACATTGATGCAAAAATTCTCAATAAAATTCTAGCTAACCAAATCCAACAACATATTAAAAAAAGTTATCCACCACAATCAAGTAGGCTTCATCCCAGAGATGCAGGAATGGCTTAACATACAAAAAACTGTCAATGTCATTCATCATATGAGCAAATTGAAAGAAAAAAACCACATGATCATCTCATATACAGAATCATATACCTAATTTATACAAGAATACATAAGCCAATAAGCATCAAAAATTAATAGCAATTTATTCAGTTTTTAATATAAGCTTCAATATTTGTGTTAAATTAACTTTGTAAGTGACAAGTAACTAATAAATCAAAGTGGCTATTAAGTATGGAAAATTTTTAAAAAATAAAAAAACTTTGGAGTTGTGGAAATAGCTCAGTGGGTAAAAGTGCTTGCCACGTAAGCCTGAAGACCTGAGTTTGATCCCTAGAACCTAGATAAAAAAGCCAGATGCCATGCACACATTTACAATCACAGCACATGACTGTGAGATAGAAGCAGAGATAGGAAAATTGGCAAGAAGCTCAAGAGCCAAAATGCCTGGAGTATGCAGTGCAGCAGCCACAGAAGAAAGATCATATCTCCAATCAAGTTGTCAGAGGGCAACTTTTCAGAACTGACTCCTGAGAAGTTGCCTTCTGACCTTCACAAGAGCAGTAAGGCATGCATATGCAATATGTTAAATATTCCTAAAGTATTAACTGGTTTCCAAAGTTTTAAAATGCTATGCCAAGAATCAGTCAGGAAAACTAATGACGTATGGTATCACTATAGTAAAAATTAACAATATACAACTCCACCTGTCACTGTACTGACAGTTGAACACAGTAATGTCTGTCATACAAAGAAAAAAGTCTACTTACTAAACTAGTCAAATAAGTTTGTCTCTCCCTTACTGCTAGAAAAAAATATCAGAGGCATCACAGATTATTTGTCCTCTTAATTTATAAAATATAAATAGTATCTTTTCTTGGTCCTAGCATAATCTATCTCTACCACAATCCACAATCTCTTTAGCCCACCATATTATATGTTAATCTAGAAATGTGTGAAGGGACTCATTATTTATACTTCAAAACTATAGTCATTTCTATACATCTCCATTTTCATGTGAACAAAGGCAGAAACTAACAAAAAAAAATGATCAAGACCCCAAAATGTCCCCTTTTAATCACCACTAAGAGGGGTGTTGAAAGGGTTTTAAAGCATTTATACTACAAATGCCTGGTTGTTCAAATAAGACCAATTATTGGCTTGTGAGGGCATGTGGGAAAGAAGAGAAAGGAATGCAAGAAGCTCTCCAAGAAGTCATCTTCCTGGGATCCCCACTTCCCTCCCCACTTTCAAAGCCCAAATTTAAAGGTCACCTTTTCTATCCATCTACAAAACCATAGTCTTTTATATTGGGCTGGATTATAAGAAGCAAAACTAAGCACTCAGGGATGTTGAAAGTCATCAGCTAGGATAAGAAAACTTAAAGTTTTCAACATGTTTTGTTCCTAATGGCTATTTGTGAACCATGCTAATCAGCAAAGAAGTAATTCAGGGTCTGAAGAGATACCCAGAGCACTGGCTGCTCTTGCAAAAGACCTAGGTTTGATTCCCAGCACCCAGATGGTGGCTCATGACTGTCTGTAACCCAACTTTTTAAAGAATCAGAGGAATTCTGCTTCAGAATACTAAAGTTCATTAATCTATAATACTTACAAGAACTTTGAATGGGGAAAAAGAATAGCATAACAAACATTTCATAATTCATATAATCAATTATTTAAATGATACAATAAAATTATTAAATAGGAAAAGTACTATAAACTAAAATGCAGTAATTAAAAAAAAAAAGAGGACATCAGAATAAAGCCAAGCCTGAATGCCACCAACTTACCAGTTCAATTCCCTGTGGAAAAGGCGTGTCATCCCAGTCCTGCTGTGGGAATCTCTGAATTATTTTCCCCAGACCTTCTCCTGGACCTGTTGACAAAATCAAAATGAATCACTTAAAAGATACTATAAAAACCTTAATGAATACTCATTATACTACATTTATTTCCAAAAGAAGATTTGAATAAATTGATAAACATACTGAAATAGCAGGCAATCCTTACCCTAGCATGGACTGTCAGAGAGTCACTGACTCATGAAAAGCTAAGAAAAGTTGAGGGCCTGGAAATCTCTGTGGTTACCATATCATGGTAGTGACAGCCATCCATGTTCCAATAACGAAAGCAATTTTAACTGGCAAGTTAAATGGTACTGTTAGCACCAAATATCAAGTATAGGTTATAAGCACTGTTATGCATTCATTTTTTTAAGGCTAGCCTGAGACCTTACCCATCATCTAGGCAGAGTTCTCAGTATCAGTACTACTGACATCTTGGGCTGTGTTAGGTGTTAGGTGAGGGAAATACTACCTTGAGCACTATGGTAATTTATCAGCATCCTCAGTATCACCTCACTGGAACACAAGCCTTATAATCTCCCCAAGCAAGTTATTACAACCAATAATGGAATGTTTCCAGACACTGCTAAATATCCCACGACTAGACCACAGAGTTACACCATACATCAGTTATTATAAAACTTGCCTGTAACATCAGTGACATCAATTGAACTTTAGGACTATAATCTGTTAGACAACTGAAGATATAAAATACAAGTTAGATCTAAGCTGATTTTTTACATCCTCTCTCCAAGTCCTGGATGACTGACTCTGTTTGCCTCCCACATGCTAATCAAATACTATCTCACTGAGCCACATCCCTAAACCCTGCTTTTTGCTATAGTTCTGGTTCAATACCCAGCATTGCAAAGCTAATTAGCTGGTGGCTAATTAATACTAGTTTGTTTTAATTATGTCCAATTTGGAAGAGAAAAGTTCCCCCTTGGTAGAAAGATTACAAGTTCAAGGCCAACCATAGCTACACAAGGAAACTTAGCCCCTCCCCCAAAAAAAGAAAGAGTAATAAATATTTGCTTTTCAAATAGCAAATATATAAATTGCTGTTATTAACAGCTTTTTAGGAATTTAATAAGGCATCTATAAAAGGCAAAAAAAAATGATTTCTGTTTGATTTTGTGGGTTATTCTGAATTACTTCCTAAGTTTATATTTCAGTTGTGATAACCACCATATGGGAGTGCTGATTGCATTGAAAAATCTGAGATGACATTTTTTCATAGAGAAGAAAAGATTGTTTGACAAATTTCTATTTTATGCCCACAAAAGAAGTGGGTTATGTCAATTAAAGTAAATGCAGACGTCCCTCCTACTTGGACTACCTATTAAATGATTCAAGATGACAAGAGAGAAAAAGGAGAGATTCCCTAACAGGAGACTAACCACTCCGGGAGTAAAATAGTGTTTAGCGGACAAACACTGTACCCAGATAAAATGGAAAAGAGAGGAGGCTGCCATTTCTCCAGGCCTTTGTGCTCTCCTTTTCAGCTCCTATTCTCCCGCCCTATTAAAAAAATTTAACAACTATAATGACCAAAAGGAGTCTGTATATCCTTTAAAGGAATCAGGGGGAAGAGGAGCTCAGGAAAACAACAGAGTGTTTGAAATGGTCTTCTATAAAAAGACCATACTAGACAGACTGTTTTCCTTCTCTTATGTTTGGTAAACCTCTTACATTTGGGCCCCAGTAGAGCTGTGGAGATATGTAGGCCAGCTACAAAGATTATCAAGTATCATAAGTTAAACTAAACAGCCCTCAATGCTTGGCTAAGTAGCCATTCTAACCTTAACAGATGACCTTAAAGGTGCCAAACACTCTCTATGGCTACCAATATTAAGGTGCGGAGATACTACTGGCAAACTGAACAGAGAGTAGGGATTAACTGGGTTAAGAAATTAATATTCTGCTCCATAAAAAAAATTGATAGTCACTGATTTTAACAGTTGATAAAATAGTTGAGTGCTTTCTATATGTTTAGACTTCATATATATTCTGCTTCGTTACAAAACCTTAAACTTTGAAAATGCTATTCTAACACATAATTCACTAAATTATCTACCTCTGTGACATAGTTATATAAACAATTAAATCAGTAGTTATCGACATTATATCAATTATGTTCATCTGCCCATATCAATGAAAGATGGTAGTTGTGTTAAAAAACACAAGTTTATACCATTCACCTTGCAGCTTGAGTAATCACTATGGCTACTGTTTCTTGTCTGTCACACTTTACTAGAATGATAGAAATAATTTAAGTGGCTTTGCTCAGATACTACCCATAGTTTTTGGCATATATTAGGTACTTAATAAGATATCTATTGAATACATTAATAGTACTAGTACATATGTAAAGGTACCTATAAACTGTCAAGAAATTTATGATCGGCATTACCTGGATATAAAAGTTATACTTTTATATCCAGACAATCGAATTTCTGTTCTAGAAAATTTGAAACAACAACAAAATATACATTAAAGAGAAAATGTATAGCTAAAAAGATGTATTAAGATTTCCTCATTAAAGAAAGTAGGGAGACAGGAGGAGTTGGTGGAAAATACATAAACACACTCCTCATATATAAAATTAAAGAAAGATTTGGGCTAGGTGTGATACAACACTTAATCCCTGCTGTTGGAGACAGAGGCAGCAGATTTTTCTGAACTCAAAACCAGCCTGGTCTACATTGAAATTTCAGGCAATCATGGTTACATAACAAGCCTATTTCCTTTTTTGTTGTTTTGTTTTGTTTAAATAACAGTAGCAACAACAACAAAAAAGATTTGCTCAATAAAGCTCATGTATGAAGTGGTGATATAACTCAGAAGAGCACTTGCTTAATATGTGCAAGTCCCTGGCTTCAATATTCATCACTGAAGAAAAATTAAAAAAAAAAAAAACAGAACTCAGGCAACCACGGGAGTTTACATGTAAAAGGAAAGGTGTGCAGCAGAGTGAAAAGTATTCTAAATAGGCAAAGATTTGTGAAGGAAGCAGTACAGACATGTAGGAAAAAACCAAATGTCATCAGACAAAGACTGCATAGCTTTCTAGGCTCTATCTCCACTAAAATCCGAAAGCACCATGGAATCTTTCAGCAAACATCTTACTCTAGACTTAAAATACTTCTCCATTACTTACTTAGCCTAGTGTGGGTCTGCATTTTTGTCACTGGAGTACAAACTAAACCACACAGTAAAAGGCACCTTGCTAGCTCAAACTCCCTAAAGCTGTTACTCTGGAAACAATTACATAAAAATGATCATCTGTTTTTAAAAATCTTTAAAAGAAAGGTTAGCAACACATGGTAACTTTGTTCAAATATCTGAAGAGTTGTTATATAGAAGAAGATACATCAGGGAAGACCCAAGTCAAACGGACATAAAACAAAGAAAGTACAAATAAAGTTCAAATATTGAGCATCCATGCAAAAATCGAAGTGTGGCAGTGCATGCCTGTAATCCTAGCACTGGGGAGGTAAAGACAGGGGGCATCCCTGGTGCTTGCTGGCCAACTTTAATTGGTAACATTCAGGCTGAGTGAGATACTTGTCTCAAAGCAAAAAATATATGGTGAAAAAATATATGGAGCTGGGTAGACCCTCCAGTGATAGTAAAGACTAAGTGAGCAAGAAACAAAAATCTTGGTTCTAAAGATACTTCAGTGGTCAAGATTGCTTGCTGTTCTTCTAGAATTTGGTTCCCATACATATGTCTTATAGCTCACAACTGGCTGTAACTCTGATACCCTCTTCTGGACTACACACACACACACACACACACACACACACACAAAAAAAAAAAAATCTTAGAAGAATCAGAAAGCCTCCATGTGGGCATGCCTGTCAGATTGCTTTGATTGCCTGAACTGACATGGGAAGACCAACCTTTGTTGTAGACAGCACCTTCTGGGTAGCTGTCCAGATAAATGAGCATAAAAGAAGGAGAGATTTTTGCTATCCCTTTTTCTCTTCTAAGGGGTGTGTGTGTGTGTGTGTGTGTGTGTGTAAAGTAATGTCTCGTTTTTCCAAAATCGAAGTGTTTTATATATATATATATATATATATATATATATATATATATATATATACACATATACACACACGCATACATACATATATAGAGGGGGAAGATACTAAAAAGAAGAAATGACAAAGTGAGAAATTTGATTTAGAAACTGACAAGACATAATTGAACAAAACATATTGATAATCTTCAAAATAAAGGAAGATAAAAATATAGAGATAACCAAGATGACAGATCAAGCAAGTATTTTTAAAAGGAGAAAAAAATGCCATTGAAACCCTAAATAACAGTAACAGAAAGTCACCAACAGATGGTGATAGATTGTTTAGCTGCTACTAAGCTAAACCTTCACCTAGGTATTCTAAAGACAAGACTTAGTGGAGGGAGAAGCCAAATGCTGCCATTTGATACTGCAATGCAGCCACTGGAATAAATCCTGATTTAGCTCAGCCATACATTCCTGGTGCCTAGAAGAAGCAGCTCATGCTCTTCTCTTTGCTTACGAACAAGGTTAAAGGTGAGGTGCCAGTACAAAGCTGAAATTGTTTCAACTGTATGCCCAAAACACTGCTGAGCATGAAAATAATATGAAAAAAACATGAAGAGATCATAATAGAAAGGACATAAAAGAATTTAAGAAGAGCATTAAAAAGCTCAAAGGCAGCCAGATGGTAATCAGGAATTCAATGTGGCTCTTTTCCAGGTAGCTTTCCTGAGGGGAAGTCTGGTAATTTTCTTGAAGGAATGCTGAAATGGGAAGGAGCATGCCTATAATGGCAAGAATGCCTGGACTCAATAAAATTCTTAGTGATACACAAGTTTCTGCAGCTATGGATCCAGAAGTTATGGTAGTTGTCTTGACTCCATTTGTCTTACTTCAATAAAATATTCTGACAAAGGCTATTTTGAGAAGAAAGGATTTGTTTTAGCTCACAATTCCAGGTTACAAGTCCATCACATCAGAGAAGTCAGCTTCAGGGAGTTGGTCATATTGCATCCATCATCAGAACCAAAGAGCAATGAAAGCATACATAATGCCTACATTCAGCTTTCTTTTTTCACTCCTTACGCAGTTCAGGATTCAATGCCTAGCAAATGGTACCACCCACAGAGGGTAAGTTTTTCCATATCAACATAATTCCCTAGAGATAAGCCTACAAGACAACCTGACAGAGACAATCCCTCATTGAGATTCTCTTCAAGTCATCCTGGTTGGCAGCAAGTACATTTACCTGATAAGCCATTCTGTTATCCTGCCTGCTGTGGAATTTTAATTTAAGATGTGTTACATTAGTTTATGCTGGGGAATATGTGTATAATGATGCAAAGATGTGTTGCATTCTTTTATGTTGAATTTGTTTAACTCTGTGGAGTTGTGTTACTTTGTCTGTCTAAAATGTCTGGTTGGTCTAATAAAAAGCTGAACCAATAGCTAGGCAAGAGAGGAATAAATAAGGCTGCCAGACAGAAAGGATAAACAGAAGAATAAGAAAAGGAGGAGGAGCAAGAGAAGAAGGGAGGAGAAAAAGAGGAGTTGACAGGGGCCAGCCACACAGCCCACACAGCCAGAAACAAAATAAAAAGTAAAAAAAAAAAAAAAAAAAAAAAAAAAAAAAAAAAAAAAAAAAAAAAAAAAAAAAAAAAAAAAAAAAAAAGGTATAAAAAATAGAGAAAGGTTAAAAAAGTGTCTAGAGGCACAAGGTAGATCAGATAATTTAAGAAAAGCTAGCTAGAAACAAGTCAAGCTAAAGCTGTGCATTCATAAGTAAGAATACACTTCTAGACAAGGATGCCCTCTCTCCCCTTATCTATTCAATATAGTTCTCGAAGTTTTAGCTAAAGCAATAAGGGAACAAAAAGAGATTAAGGGCATACAAATTGGAAAAGAAGAAGTGAAGCTATCTCTATTTGCAGATGATATGATTGTATACATAAGTGACCCACAAAATTCTTCCAAGGAACTGCTACAGCTGATAAACACCTTCAGCAATCTAGCAGGATACAAGATAAACTCAAAGAAATCAGTAGCCCTTCTATACGCTAAAGATAGAAGAGCTGAAAAAGAAATAAGGGAAACATTACCCTTCATTTTAGCTGCAAATAGTATTAAATACCTTGGAGTAACTATAACCAAAGAAGTAACAGACCTATTTGACAAAAATTTTAAATCATTGAAGAAAGAAATTGAAGA